>CAICTM010001266.1:0-32722 GCA_903772945.1 Seminavis robusta | reverse complement strand
TGATGGGGTCCTAGGTTGCCAAGGGGCAAACCTAATCATCAATCTCATAAAGATTCACACTGGACTCTTGGCGCTTGCGCTTCTTCGAGCCCTCAGTTCCAGCATCGACACTATCAGGAATCTTTTAGATGTCCTTGCGCACACGAGCAAGGATGGCCCGCTCCACCAATTTAGCATGGTCCTGGGCTTAGATTCCTTGACAAGCTTCTGCAAATCCTTGGAAGCGGCGAAGGCCGTTATACCCCACCCTCCAAAAGCAGAAGATCCACCTTGGAACTGGAGTACCTCCCTTCAAAACTCCCTCCGGATCATCTGCTTGCTGGAGCGAGGCAACTTCACGTCAAAGGTGAAGCCATTGGTACCTTGAAGTACTCGTGCCCTTTCCATTGGTAGGGTGCCTTCATTGTCCACAGACCCTGGTTCCGCTGTGTAACCATTCTCGAAGGCGAGGGCAGCAAATGCTTCCAAATTGGGAGGGAAAGCCTCCAAACAATCAACCCTGGCTTCCGAAATGATGTAGTTCTTGCGAACTGCCTTCCTCCAAAACTTGGATGCACCACCAGCCTGAGCAAGAGGACAATCCCACATCCATTTAGCAACAAACATGAGTCGCTATGCTGTGCCTTCGCACCCTCAGTGGCTCCCTCTCCAGGTGGCAACAAGATGGCATCCCGCTTGATCACCTTCAGGACCTAAATCATGGTTGGGAACTTTCCACTCCATGTACCTTGAACAAGCTTCTTGACATGCTCAAAGATTCGTTTACAAACATAGTTGCGTAAAACATTGAGGGTCTTGACTGCAATAGGTGACCAGAGTTGATGAACATTTGCGCTTGACTTAATACCTATGTCAGCACAGCAAGAAAAGGAGGTAGCCGGTGTGAGATTTGCAAGGTGCATCAGAAACAATCCGCAAGCAAAACCACTCAATTACGTACGTCTGTCCTTCTTTGTATTGCCAGTCAACATCAGCCCCTTCAACTGCATAGTATCAAGAGTGGCCGTGGTAAGGCCAATTGCCAGCTTGTCGCGTTGACAAACTTGAACCTCGCCAGTCAGTGTTCTTGATTGCCGTCTTCATTCCTTATTCATCGGAGCACCTTATCAGTGGTGACAATAAAATGGACATCGTCTTTGGCTACCGATTCATCATCAGTAGATATCCGAATCAGTGTCGGTTCCTTCCAAACTAAGCTTCTCAGTCTTTGCCTGTTCCTCCTCAAGCTGCTTCTGCAATGCTATAACCTCCCTCTCCAAATCAGCACTCTTGCCCTTCTTAGCTGGTGACTTCTGTTGGGAATGCGAAGTACCGCCCTTTCCAATGGCAGCACCTGCTCCATTGCGACCTTTGACTTTCTTCTCGGCGCCTTCTTGGCAGCAGCGGCAGCCTTTTCAGCCCTTCGTTTGCCTACAGACTCCATGTTGTTGTTGTTTGTTGTTGGAAGTCCTTTTGGATGGCAGCTGATAGACGACGAATATCCCTACCTGCGTGAGAGCTTTCGTCAAGGGGTGAGTTCGGTGACAGAGGTGGAGCAGATTTGTTGGTTCGTTTTTGAGGTGCTTTTTGCGGAGTTTGGTTTCCAGATGCACGAGACTGGGTTCCCGATTTGTGACGCTGGCTGGTGTAGATTGGGAGGCTACTACCTTGGGAATCGGACAGACTGCTCACGGAAACTGAGTGCTGGGCTTCCGTTTTCTTCTTGGTAGGTTTTGTGAATCCCTATCTTCGCATGCAAATCGTCTATCCTCGTCCTCGTCGGACACTTCCTTTTTCCTCTTCTGATTCGTCCGGCTTATTCTTCTGTTTGCCCTCAATACCTTGACTGTGCTCTCTCCGCAGTACCGTAGACTTCCGCTTCTGTCGTCTTCGCCCTCCGAAGCAGTCTGCTCTCCAATACTTTACCACGCCAAGAGAGCAAAAGTCGACCAGTGGAAGGAAGATGACAACAGGGGGAAATGGTGGAAGAATGTAGTTTTAGCAACAAGGCAGAGCTTTTGCTTTTCAGAGGCAAACTGTCGAAATAATGAGGTTGAATGGCGCCACAACTCGAGGTATCGACTGCAATTTGGATGAGGGCTATACGACTGGAGAACTTTGCCATCGTGGGTCTCCACGGTTGGTGCATACATAAGCGATCTTGGAAGTCGATACTTAGCACCAAAACACGTGTAATCAGTGGGAGTAATGGTGAAAAATGAATAAAGAGGAAGTATCCAACGACAGAGCCGTCGTGATGCACATGGGATTGGATAATACACATACACGTACACGTACACGTACAACTGTACCTTCAGTCATTTGCTCTCGTCTTCTCAGGTATTCGATATGCACCTTGAGGCCTTCTTCTGGTGTTTCGCCATTGGCTCTATCGTTTCTAGTACTTGCGTTGGCATCGACAGTATGGAAACTATGTCATTGTATTGCTCTCTGGTCGGAAGTTTTGTTCCCCTTCCACCAGGGCGGAGGCCTCTTGCGCTGCCATTCCAGCAGGAATTCGAATTGGATTTGTGACCTAAAGCCCACCATTCGGTAACCTATATTGACAGTACTATTAAGGAAATTAAAGTGAGGTGACATGCGTTTGGCACGAGCCAGCGGTATATTAGTATTCATTGCTGTAGATATTTGTATATTGATTTTGGTTCCCTTTTAAGGAAGGTGTCACGAGTTAAGAAATTTAAATATTGGCTTGCTCACCTCATTCATGTGTAAAAAGAAAGAACACACCGGCATTCAGTTTGCCTACCACACTTTATGCATTGACCTAGCACATTAAAGGCACTACGTCGTCGAATGGGGGCCTCTACCTTACCAAACAGCTTGCCGCCGCTCCCGAACAGCGATTATCACTGTCACTGCTCTACAAAAAGCGAGGCGAATCGCTAATCTAGCATACTCGAAACCATTCAGTATCTTAAAAATAAAAGTGGTTAGTAGCCAAATTATGACATCTTATCTAGGTCATGAGGATCCTCCACTCAGGATGTGAATTCTTCCAACCATTCTGGCCGAGACTTGACCTGGAAATACCGTTTCCCTCCTTTGCAACCAATGTCAGGGACCACACACATTGGGGCAACAATAGCACCCACATCAGCTAGGTAGAACCTACGTGATTCCTTGTCCTTCTTTGTTTTGACATCCTTGAAGAAAGGAAGGAATAGGTCCGACATGGTGACTTCTGCAGGAGTAGCATCCCAATACGCACTCTCTACTACAGCATAGGTCTGTTTTTCCAGGCAGATTCCCCATGCTCCAAATTGGATTCCTCTGCCAACCCTTCAAACTTCAGAAAGCACCAGTTCTGTCCAGGAAGGTCGCCTTACCCCCCTTCATCCGTGTATCCCCAGAATATGATTGCCAATCTCTCCATGGTCCAGTGCTTCGATAGTCAGGGTGGGCATGAAACACTTGGCCGTCCTTCCTGTGTTCTGTTTAGATTGTCAGCTCATACTGATTTCTTGAAAGTCCATCGTTATTGCTGGAATCACTGGCTACACTTGGATTCAATGTGGCTTCCACTTTGTCCTGCACCTCCAAGAGAAACTCCACAACCTCTTTGGTGGGGTCCTACCCAGGCTTTTGGTGGCTTCCTCCACTTTCTTCAATTTCATTTCTCCCCTTTTAGCAGGGCTTCCAAGACGACTTTGTTACCTATGGCGTCCTTGTTTGGTTGCCCCAGCCGTCCTGTTTTGGAATCATTTGGACCCTTTTCTCGGACCTATGGATGCCCGTACCGTTACAGTTGGTTACATATGAGTGACCTGTTTCTCCCCTTTTACTACGAACATTATGTCATTGTTCGCTTACCTCCACTACTCTGTTATTAGTAGTACCATAACGAATTTAGCCCCAATCATATCCAACATTGTGTACTGCTTTTCTCCATTTTGGAAACCCCTACTTATAGATTTAGTAACCTAGGACTCTTTCATTTGGGAAGGAATGGCTGAGCTGTTTTGGATTCCGGGGCTTGGGGAATAGCCTACAACTGCCCTTCTGTAATTAGCATCACAAAGTGCATCAACTTGTAAGCCATGTATAGAAAGGGGAACGGAATTCGGTAGAGGAATAGTGAACACTTAGTTCAACATTCTGTAACCGTTACGCCAATGACTTGTGCTGCAATTGCATCTGTATATGCCTGAGTCGATCGTCTTCAATTAGTAGGATAAGAGGTTCTTGAATATTGCACAGCTGACCTCACAAAATGGGAAGGATCATTCCTCGGTGTTCTTGTACCCACCATACATAAGCGCGAGGTCAGTTACCGATTGGTAACCTTACCATCGACTGACCTGGCAATTTTGTAACCGACCTCGCTGTTTTCGCGCTACCCCATTATGCGCTTCTTAGATGTCCCCACAGTCATAAGCCCGTCTTCCTTATTCGAGTTGATTTCCAGCACATCCGCCGAAAGCTCGACGTCTCTGGGGAATTCGAGATGGTAAACCTTCGTGTTCTTCTCTTTCTTGATGACCTCTTCTTTGAACTGAACCGTGGCATTCTCAATAGCCTCCCAAACGATTCCATCATTTATGGGTACACCTTTTTCGTCAACCACTTCAAGCATTTCCTTGATCTCCGGATTGTCATATCCCGAATTCGAATAATCCAACCCCGGAGCTGTAACAACAACAGTTCTGGCATTGTAGACCCGAGCTTGAAATGGAAATGCTTTCCTCTTCCCACCATCTCCCTGGGCATCCACCGGATGTACACGCATAAAAATCAGATACCCCTTGTACATCTTCGCGGCCTTTGTCTTGGGATTCTCCTTTCCAAGGAGACCTTCAGCAGAGATCACCTTGAACGGTTCCGCGGTCTTCCACCACTGATCAATATTGACCACAATCTTGCCTGTTGAAAGCAAGAAAAATCAAAGAAAGCAAAGGTAAGAGACAGGCATCGAGCATATTTACTTGGTCCATAATGCAGAGCAAACACTCGCCGGTGTTGTCTCCTCCAGAAGTATTCATTGCTTCAAATGAATCTTCTTTGAGATGCTTTGCTTCTTTTGGCTTGGGTTTTGAAGCTTTCTTCTCTGTGGATTGCTTCTTGGGCTTGGTGGTTATCTCCTTTATTGCAAAAGGAGGTGCTATCTCTTCCGGCTGAGATATCGACGAGGACGAAGAGGACGACGGCGACAGAGATGAGTGATCACGATACGATTCTGTTGTGCTCTTGACCGATCTCCCACCTGGGCTTGCGAATGAAGGGCTTGCCAATGATGCTGTTCTTGGAGTGGCAGTTGGACTAGATGGTGGAAGACCCTGTGACCTCCTTGTTGATCTTCTGTTGCTGGCCATTGTGCCCTTGCTCAATGGCTTGGGTTGCCAGAGGACCACACGCTGGATACTCGCACTAGAAGACTCGTACTACTGGCTATAGCTACCGACACGAAAAAGGCAGAACTTCTAGAGCTAGCTAGTGCGTGGTCATTCAGAGGAAATATCTTATTGGCAGAATCCAATCGAATGGCGACGTCATAGGAATCTGCACGTCCTTTCTTAGTAACCGGTAGGCGGTATGTCATACGGTAAGGTATCTTTCGGTCAAGTGGAGCCTCAATAGCGACCTGCTTCGGGCTGCAACAACAACAGAATCCAATTGTCAACCATGCCCAAGAAGAAGAAGAACAAAGGATGGGAGAACAGCAATGCCAAGGCAGAGCTCTATGCTGCTATTCTGGCAAATACCATCCCACTTGATCCACCTGATGAGGAGACCGAAGATGATATTCAGTATTATTTTGACTCTCTACCTGAAGTTACACTTGAAGGCGATTGGGCCAAGTTTCCACGGCGCCTTTCTGACTTGCGAGCTCAAATGAAGAGGGATCTGTCTCGAGCAAAGGAAGATCAAGATGCCTTTGATCGATTTGTGGCCAACCACCCCAAGAATCTAGTTGCGGCAAAGGGAAACTATCCAGAGTGGGAAGGTGATGCTGCACAGAAACTACTCAAAAAGGATATGGCAGCAGGATTGCATGATGATGAATACAAGCCCAAGGAGTTGTGGGAAAGTCGGGATGAGTATCAGCTCTTTCCCCTGAAAGTGTTTCGAGATCACATCTACCAAGAGCTTCGAACAGCACGATACTTGAATCAACTACAACAAACAGAAAAGGGGGGCTTCAAATGGAAAGAACTCTACAAAGAGATGCAGGGACACAATGAATATAGCTCTGATTAACAATTAGCAACGGGTTGATATCTCTTGTTGCTGTCGTTGTCATCGTCGTATTGTTCTCATCTCGCTGTTGCTGTTACGTGATGATGTTGTTGTCGTCGTCGTTGTTGTTGTCGTCGTTGACGGTATGTGTTGGTGCGAGTCGGGCCTGTAAGGGAATGTTTAAGACTTAAGGGAATGTTAAGGGAATGTTTAAGACTTAAGGGAATGTTAAGGGAATGTTTAAGACTTAAGGGAATGTTTGGAAGGCTTAAGGGAATGTTCTTAAGGGAATGTTTTTTAAGGGAATGTTAAGGGAATGTCAAAGATTTAAGGGAATGTTTAAGGGAATGTTCGATATCAGCCGTCAGTCGTGCCAAATTTGAACTTATTTTAAATCCTGAGGGGAAACCGTCGGACGGTCCTGATCCCACGGAACCTAGCTAGTTCAGAATTTTGATTCTGTTTTGCTTATGCATAAGCCTGGTCCTCGCTAGTAAATCTAACTACACGTACTCTTCACCCCCCTCCTTAATTAACATGGTATGCGAGCTAGAGTTCGGGTTTTAAAGTGCTCATCCCAAAAGATTTTTTGGATCTTTTGTACAAAAACCTGGTCCTCTTTTTTCGCGATGATTGCTGGAAAGCACAACCGAACCCAACCCAACTCACCCACCACCATGCAGCTAATTATTCTCCCCATGAGCTCGATATTACACGTAGTATACACGGCGAGGCTACAGAGGTCTACTAGCATACTAGTATGGATGTTAGCATGCATACAGTTGTTTCTGGGCCGTCAGCAGCTCGTTGCCAATGCCTGGACGCCCGCCTTACCCGGCAGCAGGCCATCTTTGTTGTTGTCCAAGATGATGGCCACCGTGTCGGGCATTGAAAGCACCCCAAATCCGTCGTCGTTTCTGGTGCGTCTTTCGCAACCGCTCTCTGGCATGGAAGATATTGAGGGATTAAAGGGGAAAACATTCACAACAGCAACTGCTACTGGAAGTTCCGAAATTGGAGATATCCTAGCTATTGATGGAGTCACGAGTGTCTACGCCATGGCCACGCCTCCAGCTCTCACCATTATGAAGCATGTGTCTGGAAAATGGGAAGAGATTCTGCCTCTTGTCATGGCAGCCATTCATACCGACCAGAACACAGCAGAGGACGATTCAATTCTGCAGAGCCTACTCGCCACAGTCCTAGACGCGTCGAAAACCAACCAGCAAGACACAGCGCTCCGTGGTCAAGTACGTCTGAGATTACAGGCGTCGTATCGGATACCGATTCAAATTGAGGCATCCGGTTTCTTGGGGACGACCAAGCGAGTCAAAGCGTCGTCCAGGTTCAGTCAATGCATGCAGGATTTGATAGAGGCAGCAGACACTGCTGAAGGGTCCATTGCCAAGATTGATTTCTTTGCCAACCGAAAATGGATGGATCAGGGAGTGCGCTATTTGGATTTAGAAGATGATACTGGTATAGATTCTTCCAGTCTTTCCGAACAAGATCAAGAGGCATCAGATATTGATACAGTGCTCGCAGCGGAATTGAAAAATCTGGACGCTGCTTACTCGCCGGAACGCCTTGCTTCGCTGGTCACAAAAGCTCTTCGTGGCGATGAGAAGAAGACGCAACAAGTAAAAATCAGCGTTTCTCCCCTCGACGATGACGACTTTGATGCAACAGATCTGGATTTGCAAAAGGTGGATCACTACTGCGATATGGCGGATCACGGCGATATGCAAGCCTTGCTCATTCTAGCAAATTTTGTGGCAAGCCACGACGGTGAAATGGCGGCTCGACGCAGCGCCTTGGCGTTTCTAGGCGGAACGGGGGACATTGTCGCGACTACTGCAGCAAAGAAAGACAGAGACAACGACATAGTTGACTATGGGGCAACGGTGCTGGATGCTGTCACGTCGGCTCTCCAGAACGAAAAGAATCCCATTATGAGGCGGACTGCGGGCGACGCATTGAGTGATTTGGGAGATGATCGTGCCGTACCGCCCGCTTGCGTTGCTTTGGTAGAAGACAAGAGTAAATTGGTACAATGGCGTGCGGCACAGATTCTGGGGGAGCTCGGGGCATCCTTGGATGTTGTGGGGGTCCTCAAACAAGCCTCTTTTTCCGACAAATATGCCTTTGAAGTCGCCTTTGAGATCAAGGATGCGTTGCGAAAAGTAAAAGAGCGTATCCAGCAACAACAGCAACAAACTGAAGCAGGCAGTGTCAATGGTGCAGCGAATACTGGTACGGGGCCGGTGTGGAAGCAAATCCAACAAGGTATGGACTCTTCCTAATGGAATTCGTAGTTACTTTTTACTTAACTATGGATAAGGACGATGCTAAGGTGGCATGGGGGTGGGTCATACCTCCTCTTGTAGACCATCTTTCTCGGGCTTGTTGATCAGTTAGATTGGACGAGTGCGCGTGAGCGTCTCGCAGCAAACAGCCTTTCGTGTTGATCCGCGTGCAGCGACTCCGCACAACAGGGAGACAACAGTTTTCCATCCTGAAGCTAGCTAGTAGTCATCAAGTTCCAGTACGTACTATACTGAACAGGACGAGCCCGAGTGCAAGCACACCCCTTTCTATCGTGTCACCCATGCAACCCGCTTGCCTTGAACGTTGCCGTGTGCTTCCACGATTTCCACGGCCACGCTCCACGCTAACGCAGGCAATGCTCGCTGTCATCCTTTGATCGCTTTCGCATCCATTCATAGTTTCACTTTCTTGAGCAATAGCTACCGTACCTCGTGTATCGGGCCGCAACGCTACTACCAGTACCTGCTTACCAATCAACATGGATGATGCAGATGGAAAAGAAACCAACAATGAGGTGCAAGTATGCAAACGCCTTCGTTGTACAGATCCTGATCTCACAGTCTTGGTGAAATATCTAAACGAAGAAGAAAACGTGGCACAGAAGGAGTACTACATGTACAGTCACGTGTTGGCTGGGTTGAGCAACTTTATTGACACTGCTTTGTCTGTGGATATGAAGGAGAAAGCAACTTGCAAGATTGTGTTTCCGGATGTGACACCTGAGATCTTTGAGATGGCACTCAAGATTTTGCTAGACCCTGTTGCTTCCCGTTCGTTGAAAGCCAAAGATGCTATCCAGCTGATCAAATTCTATGACCAGTATGAGTTTGCTGGAGGGGTCCAGCTTTGTGATGACGTGTTTGCAAACTACTTCCAGCAAAAGTTGGCAGCATACAGAGACAGCCTGTCTTCGCCTGAAGAGACTGACTTTTTTGTGGAAGCCCTTGTATTGGTATTTCAATTCAAGTTGCGAAAAGCAATGAATGATGGGAGAAAGTGCATCCAAGGTAGGATGGAACTCAATCTGTCACGGCATGGAAGATTCATGTTCACAACCGAGCACATAGAAAAGCTGCAGCCTGCAATCCGGAAGGGCCTATTTGGCAGTACATGGAGCATGGATTTTAACGGTCTATTCCCTGAGGGTTTGAGCCTGGAGGATCTGTCTTCATCTTTGTTCCCAAAATACTATGTGACCTGGGCATCTGCTGTGATCTCAGGATGTGCATGCCCTCTTGTAGAGGTTTCTGGAACTGGTAATGATATCGATGGGGTTTATGAACGAGAGAACACAAAGTATAGGGGACATAGGTACCGGAAAGTCGGCGCTCCCACTGAATATTCTGGGGCATTCGTAATCGATAGGAATGAATTGTCAGAGGGTGGCTGGGCTATTATGGAAGAGGATACGGGCGGTAATCCCATCAAATTCTTCTGGGTATGTCCCAATTCGGCAAGTTTGGAAGTACCCCCAGAGGAAGGGCCTTGGGTCATATCTTGCGAAGCTGGGTATGCATATAAAAGCAAGATTCCACGAATTCGTCTCCTTGGACCTCAAGAGCGTCGCTAAAGGCCCGTTTGTGTCTCATGGAGGACGCTGTACCAGTACTCACTATGCTTCTGATTACAACTCCAAAGCATGCTATCCGATTAATTAAAATAACCCAGCAGCACTTATAACATACCCACCACGTAACCAAAAAAGTACCTCAGAAAACCAGAAGGCTCCGCAGGAGGTTCACCGTGGTTTCCTGAAAACTTAGTGGCCTCACCGAGGCGAAGGCATGCCTCAAAAGCCAATACAATTTTATGGTACCCTACTTCTTGCATCTCCGTACAGTACCACAGAAGGGTATCCTGAAGCAAAGCCAAGAGTTTGCTGTTGATTTTCTGCTGCAGCTGAGCTTCCTGGAAGCTGGTTGTGCACGGTAGCCACATGTACGTACGACTGAGCTATTGCGGAACGCACCATCCTCCTTCTCGGAGTGCGAGGATCTTCTTTGCTTGCTGGCTTCCGTGGATACGGTATCCCATCTGCTCTGACTGAACTGAACTCCCCGTTGCCTTTCTTGAAGTCTTTTGTGGAGTGGTTACTAATAGGGGTCTTCAAGGTTGCTCTTTCATTCCACTTTTTTGGCACTTTTTTTTTCTTTTCTGGGGGAGCCAGAAGAGGGGAAGAAAAGGCAATCTGGGGATGAACCGGAGAGGTGCGGAGAGGCATCGAATGACGTTGAAGACCCCTAACTAATAATGGCTCGGGGTGCAGTTTTTTTTTGCGATCTTTCCCATCAATGGCTCAAAGATATTCATGCATAGAGGTACCCATAAAAGACGCACAGTTGCACTTTCAAGCAAAAGCCAATGACGCGAAACAGGCTCGACCAACAGCCGACCCAACAGGACAGAGACGCTTCTTCCATCATTTTCTACTGAGGGCGGCTCATCAGCATGGCTTCATCATCATCATCATTATCACCATCGGAGTTGTTAGAGTCGCTGGAGCGCACAGTGGCAGAACTGGAAGCCTTGGAGGCGATCTACGGTGCCAATGACGATGACAACTGCGGTAATGACGAGACCAATTTGTTCCAGGTTGTCTCTTTGGACGAGTTGGAAGAGGCGAGACGAATCATTGCCGAAGGGGATGCGAGCGTCATTCCAGAACTGAAGATTGAGATTGCCTGTCGCTTGGAAGAAGAAGGAATAACGATCAAGTTGGTGTGTCGCCTTCCGGTTGGCTATCCAGAGGAGAAACCTGCCGTGGTAGTGTCGGTACAACAGTCGTCAGTGTCCAACAACAAGCAATGGATTCTGCATCCCTCCAAACGAGATGCCTTGCTGACAGAACTCAATCAAACCGCCGAGTCACTAGTAGGAGCCGAATCCGTCATGACCTTGGTAGAGACACTCAAGGAACTGGCACCAACCTATTGCTGCTCCACTACTAGCACTAGCACTACTACTACCACCAACCCACAACAACAGAAGATCATTACAAACGACGACGACGAGCAGATTCTCACAATTACTGTGATTTCCACACATCACTTGCTGGATCACGCACCCGACAATTACCTCGCCAAGGGCGGCACCAAACACAAACTAACGGGTTTCTATCGCTTTGGAACTCCTGGATTGGCTTTTTGTATTGGGTGTGATCCCACCAGTGTGGAACACTTTCAATCCAGCCTCGAACAGAAAATGCCACAAAAGAAGTTCCAAGTGGTGCTGTCGCGGCGTTGTACTACAATCACCACAACACCAGCAATGGAGGGATGGCAACCAGTGACCAGAATGGAACAGATACGGCAACTCTTGACACCCGACGAATTCACGGATATTCTCAAACTACAAGGAACATTATTAGTGGCAGGGAACACTGCTACCAAGAACATGGATGAGAGTAGTACCAATACTGCCAAGGCAAAAGGGAAACAGGGAGGCAACAAGGTCAAAAAGTAATAATAGATGGCAACGATGGATCAGCGCACAGAGCTTCATACAGTACGGTAGCACCCGACCCTTACAATACACTCCCTCACTTTTAAAAATGGATTGCCACAGGGAGGGTAGAGCTACGGTATAGTACTATCCAGCCACTTGCTAGGTGAAAGAGGACAGCCGCAGCTGCGGTACCGCTTGCTTGCTACCTATCAGCAGCCAGCAGCTAGCTAGACTCGCCAAGATAAGGAAACCAAAACCCTGTCCGTTCTAGCTCTTCTGCGAAAGTAGACTACTGGACTACGTCAGTTAGATAGAATGTCATTGTCCAATTAATCGTTCTCAAGAGAAGAAAAATAGCTTCTTTCCATGGCCAGTACCGCCAGGAGAAATCGACCAGCGAGGGGCTTAATGCTACGGCACTCCAACTCTACGGCTCTACTGATGAGTACAAGTCTAGATCTAGCTGGCACCAATAGTCTATGGACATCTCATACATCTGTTTTGATTGCCGATGGCAACGCTACTAGCTAGTACGAGGTTACTCTTCTCACCTATTTGTACTCACCAGATCCCAAACCGCGTAAGGAGTAGTAACTGGACTAATCAAAGCTTCAGGCTGGGATTAAAAGATTCAATGGCAAAGACTTATTTAGTACTCCAAGCACAAAAGCTCAGTCTCAAACGGTACCGTTCGGAGACACGTCGCTCGTGACTCTTGAAGTACAGTCAACGCTCGCTTATATTTATAATCTTGTATTTATTCGCTCTATAATATTTAAGAATACTCCAGTTCCCACATTTTTAACTCTAACCCTATTTTAGTACTAGAGCACGTACAATTCTACGGGAATAGTTAGGGTTAGGGATAAAATCAATATTTATTCTCGCTGTTATATTTACTGAATTCCTGAATCCCCCCAGTATATATATCTGAATGTTGACTGTACATGTATGTAAAGTTACATGTAGGGTTCCAGCGTTCCAGCGTTGCAATCTCAGATTTAATCTTTGTTCCCTGGAGCAAGATTGGATGGGAGCTCGAAAGAGCACCAGGCATTATGACATGCGGGACGTGTTGAAGTCATCACTCAGCGAACTTCAACATCAATATTTCTTTCTCACGTGGTGCTTCAATTGTTTAGTTATACACGCAGATACGTACCGTACATCATGCGCTGCAATGTCACGTGCGGTACGTTTGTGCTGTCCCACGTCCCAGAAAGAATGTTGGATATTGGATGGTCAAACAGGACTTCCCCGGTTGGCAATAGCCATCGCTGGCCATATGATGAGTTGTCATGTTCACACCAAGACCACTTGCGGTTTGCGATGGCCCTGCGGGTGACTCTCAGTCTTTGCTTCACTTAGCTCCTTTGGTTGGTCCTTTCACAAAAATTAGAGGAATACTTTCCTTTGAGGATCACAAAAACAGAAACAAACACAAAGAAACTGACCAACATGCCCGGAATCAAGAAGTGGTTATCGAAGCGGCTCGGTGGTAATTCGTTCTCCCGCAAGCGAGATGCCGTGGTCAAGGAAAAGTCCGAGAGTGTGACTACCATGAGTGAACACACAGACGTGGCTCTTGCCAGCATGGAACAACAAGACAGAACCAAAGATGTTGAGGCTGTGGAACGGTGGATTGAGATGTGGCGTCAAAAGAGGCTGGATGATGTTGTGGCTCTTTCATGTCCTGACTGCCAGTATCATGTGACTCTGGATGATGGTGAAATGCTGGAAGTGAAACTCCAAGACTTTATTGACCAAATGAAGGATACCTATGAGTCCTTTCCGGACTATGATACTGCTTGGGAATCGGTGGAGCCGGACGCAACCAATGGTGCCATTGTCATCAGGAACTTTACCAGCAAAGCTACCCACACTGGAAAGCCCTTTGCCTTTGGGCCTTATCCTGCCATTCCTGCCAGTGGAGCAGAGATTCACGATGATGCCATTTCCATGTATATTTTCCTCAAGGATGGAAAGCCAATCTATATCAAGACTGCTTTGGAGGGTGTGCAAATAGGACCTGCTGCGTACTACACACAGATTGGAGGCATCATCATCTAAAACTAGAGATGAGTGAAGAAGAGAAGATCGAACTGTTCCAAGAGTTTTGAGGAATCTTCAGTATTAGTTAGAAGCTAAAGTTCTTCGTTAGTTGTTTTACGTTTTATTCTTCAATCAACGCCCCAATTATATAGTTGTTTTATTTTTCATCAAAGTCCCATTTAGCCAGCTAATACCGGTACTGTAGCAGAGACTGCATCTATCCTTCACACTCCTGGAACTCCTTGGGGGTTCTTTTGAGCATGAACAGGAAATTGAACATTCAAATGATTGATCATGGTGAGAAGCTGGACACCGAGCTACCGGTATCTGG
This sequence comes from Seminavis robusta, assembly GCA_903772945.1. Taxonomy (NCBI): domain Eukaryota; phylum Bacillariophyta; class Bacillariophyceae; order Naviculales; family Naviculaceae; genus Seminavis; species Seminavis robusta. Next base: position 18,390 of record CAICTM010001266.1, on the reverse strand, counting down.
TACTGTACACAAACCTCAACCCTATCAATGATTCGATTTGATTCGATTCAATTCGAATCTTCGATTGAGTCGAATCTGATTCGATTCGATTCGTTCAATCGAAATCCCTTTCGTTGAGTGGAAGGAGGCAGCATTGCCACAGTTTTCAGAGACAAGGTTGAACGATTGGCTACTAGCTAGCTAGCCTTGCTAGCTACCAGTACTAATTGTGGGCTTTGAATGTTGCGTTGAGCTTCAAACAACCATGGAGGCAGATGAAGCTTGGTAGTAATATCAGCCATTGATCATGTTCCGAAGAAACCCTGTGAATGCTGCTGGTGATTTTGCCAATCCTTGCGTGACCACGGGAGTGGGATGCCGATACTTGACGTAGCTCTTGGCATTGATACCTCCAAAGCTGCAGACCACTTTTTCAACGCTCTTGTGGAGCGTCAGATGGCCATTGTCCAATTCTCCAGGGAAGAACTTGGTCTTGTTAGCCAGCTGCAGGGTACAGTACCAGTAACATTTGCGTCTTTCTTCTTTGCGTGGCCAGCCAGAACCGCCAGAAGAGAATAAATAAATGCACCGCCGAGAACCGAGAGGCCAATAGAATAAATACCAGTAGTCTAATGAAGACATCTGTTTTGATGCAATCCTCACCTACTAGCTAGTAGCTAGTATGCCTGACGACAATATTTGGGGTTTGGGGTCGTCTGGCATTACTGTCGCTGCCTTTTATTATTGAGGTCATATAAGCATCTACGGATTGACTCGAAGAGGTGTTAATGAACCAAATCCCAGATCTCATCCAAAGCAACTTGCAGCACCACTCGATACTCGATACAACGCTCCAGCCATTTAGAAAAAGACAAAAAGACTGAAAAGACGGTGGGAGGTGGAAGTCTTCAGACCGCAAAAGCAATGACCTGACTCCCCAGCTTCTAGCCTCTGACTGGGAAGGGGAGAAATAACTAGTGTAGGATAAAATCCAACTGCTAGCTAGAGCAAGAGGTGCTCTGCAGAAAACCTGAAAACCTTTCAGCTTTCAGGTCGACACTGTGCGCGGAAACTACTAGTAAGCAGCTGCTTCTTGCGCTAGAAGTATTCAGAAGACTTACTTATTACTGAGTACTTATTAGGGTATGGCTGTACCCAGTACCCACACAGCCACACCCTTCGCTCAATGACTCAACTGTTGAAGTAACCAAACAAAAGCTCCGAACAATCTCGGACTTTCCACATGAGAAGCTACGGGCTACGGGATCCAGCTTTTGTTCCTTGGAAGAACACAAGCGAAGTCATTGCACTCAATTTCACCCAGAATTAACAGCATTAATTTCATTATAGTGACGTTTCGAACAAGACTTAACAAGCCTGTTTGGATTGTCAAACTCGGAAAACATGGAGTGCTTCGAGCTGCTTCGAATGCTTCGAGAATATGGCTACCATTTGACGAACTTCTGAAGTCAACAATTCATCAGTACTTCTTCGTTGTTCTTTCTTACGCTTTGACAGGTTCCAGTGGTACCAAACCATGCCAGGAAGACCCAATACTAGCTAGTAGTCAAACAGTGACTTCCGTGTTAGTCAAAGCCACTAGCACACCCTCCCGGGTTGACAGGTTCACACCCAATCACTCCGATCCTCATCCCCTCTCCTCACAAAAATTGGAGGAATACTTTTCCCAACACAAGAAACCCACCACCAAACCAAACCAAACCAAACCAAACCAAACCAACGAAACAATGCCCGGAATCAAAAAGTGGTTAGCCAAACGGCTCGGTGGCAAATCTTTCTCCTCCAAGCGAGATCCTGTGGTCGCAGCAGACAAGTCGGACAACGCGAGTACTACCATCAGTGAGCAACAAGACAGAACCGAAGATGTCAAGGCTGTGGAACTGTGGCTGGAGATGTGGCGGCAAAAGAGGCTGGATGAGGTTGTGGCTCTTTCATCTCCGGACTGCCAGTATCATGTGACTTTGGAGGATGGCGAAATGATGGAAGTAAAACTCCAAGACTTTATTGACCAGATGGCAAGTTGCTACGAATCCTTCCCGGACTATGATAGTGTTTGGGAATCTATCGAGCCAGATCCGACCAATGGTTCCATTGTCATCAAGAACTACACAAGCCATGCTACCCACACCGGAACCCCCTTTGCTTTTGGCCCTTATCCTGCCATTCCTGCCAGTGGAGCAGAGATTCACGATGATGCTATTTCCATGTATATTTTCCTCAAGGATGGAAAGCCAATCTACATCAAGACTGCTTTTGAGGGTGTGCAAATTGGACCTGCTGCATACTACACACAGATTGGTGGCATCATCATCTAAAAAGGTAGAAAGGGGGAGCGAAGAGATGAACGAAGTTTCCCCTGAGTTTTGAGGAATCCATTGCTTGCAAACAACAGTAGCGGAAGTGTAATAGTCTTACTAATAGGAGGTAGTTTCATTTACGATAGCCAACGTGCCGCCCACTGCATCGCATCATATCCTGTCTTCCGGGCAAGGCATGTGCGGAATTCACACCGGGGACTCCGAGGATACCGTATCAGGTTTCGACGCGACTGGACTGTCACTCGACTCCCATCTTCCATGATACTACATGTACTAGCTAGTACTTCCCAGGAGCTCTTCCAGAGCTATTACCAGGCACAGTTGACCGTTACAGTGAGGAAGTGGGAAGTAACATTCATTCAATCGACTTACTCACTTTTATGCTGCTGCCCATGAACTTCGGAGCGGAAAGCTGACGTGTGCTTCTGCAGCTGAGTCATTTCAGAAGAAACAGTCATAATCATTATGATGAAGTGAACTGCTCGCTGGTTGTTTTGGTGACCTTCAAATACGTGAGGACCGTGTACCGGTACCGTACGGTGTACGGTAGGTCGGCGGTCGGCGGTCGGCGGGATAAGGGATGGGTGAAAAGAGATCCTGGACATTTCCTAAGAACCATTAAACAGGACTCGACTTTGATTTCGAAAGTTTTATATCCAGGGTTGGTAAAATTGAAACCCGATTCAATCCAAAACGTGAAACTTGCGGTTCTGATCCAATATTTTCTACAGAGGTTTCGGAAATACGTAAAACTGTGGAAATTGTATGGAAATATGTAGCTAGAATCGTTTAACTGGCAGTTGTGCCCTCGAGAACTTCCCCTTTGAAAGCTTTTTACGCCTACATAAATCCTTTCAAGCCAAGTTGAATTAGTTGATTAACGGACACTTTGCCTTTATCAGCGGAGTAAAGAGAAACTCAGCAGTACCGGTCTTGCAATGTCGATTGTCCAAGACCACATCAAGTTTTCGGGAGCCCAAGCGGAGGGGTGAGCGACGAGAAAGCAAACCAACAATTCACAAATCAACCAAACAGTTGTTAAAAAAGCACACCTGCAACCTCATAATTCGAATCTGTTGGCTATCCTGAGCCCAATTTGACAAGCAAGATGAGCTCTCACTTTCCCTCTACCAAGCTTGTAGAAGAAAATGAAATCGCCGTACCTGCCGCAGATCCTGGTATTATTGACGCTGTCGCAAGGGATCCATTGAGATCGCAACGTTTTCTTTCTACAAGGACCTCACTGGCAGCTCTGGATAGTCCCAGCTATCCTACAGGCTTGGCGGCCAATGCAGCAGATAACCCATCCCTTCATGACAGTGATAGTGATGATGACACTGACCCATTTGACGACCCAATGGATAAAGATGATGATGATGCTTTCAGTGAGTCTCCCAGTAACTTTGATTTCTCCATTAACAGCATGGATATCGAACGAGGAATCCGCAACAATGCCATGCACAACATAGCCTTTGAGTACGTGTACAGCAATGCTTATGACTTGGCCTACAGCATCTGTACTTGGCCCAGGCTCCTCCTCAGCTATTGTCTGGGTATGTTTGGATTCCTCCGGAAGAATAAAAACGATGCGGATGGACTAGTGCCTGCCCAGGAGGACAATCATGTACAAGATATGGCGCTTGCAGCTTCCCAGTCTGCAGCGATTGGAATAGGAGCAGGTGTCATGGCTAGCCAGTCGGCTGGAGCTGGAGCTGGTACGTCATCCATGGCTGCTAGCATTTCCACCCTGTCCACGCCTATCAAGATTGGAATAATTGTGGCAGCTGCTATCACAGTTGCTGCTACCACTGCTGCCCTGGGGAGCAACAGCAGCCAAAATGACGTCAATGTTGACTGCACTGGCTCCATTCAAAAAACCGATACCAAACAGGGTGTCATGCAAGTTGTATTTCATTCTGCCGATAATAACAGTTCCTCACAGGATGACAGCCCCTCTGCAGGTGAATTGCTCATGGAGAACAAAGAAGAATTGGAAGATGCTTTTGCCCGAGTCTACAACAATGTCACCTCCAATTCTGCCAGTAGCACCGACATTGATGGCTGTGATAGTCCCCACATCCCTCTGGGTGGGGTCCGAATGATGCAGGTTGAGTCAACTAGAGAGGATAATTATACCAATACTTATTGGGTTGCTGATGTTCGTTGCAATGGATGCTCTGACGTGGATCCACTTTTTGACACTGACACTGAAGGGAGTCCCCAGCTTGAGCCTGTCAGTGCTGTTGATGATTTCGTGGATCAGTTCATTGAAGCAATACAACCCATTCTGAAGACTGATGATCAAACACAAGAAGAAAACTCAATAACCAGTCAACCAGAGCTGGAGCAAGAAAATCCACCAATAGAACTTTTGTTTGTGGCACTGGTGGATCCAACGACAGGAGAGGTACTCCCAGAACAGCCACAGCGGTCAGGACCTGGTGATCTGATTGAGATGATACCAAGTTTGAACACAGTTTGGAATGAAAACACAAATGACTCAGAACAAGACAGACTGGATCCAGGGCCTCCTTCGTCAACTGTTGCATCTGCTCCTGTAGCCTCTGTCAACACAAACACAGGGCCACCTAATGCAGCAGATGTCAGTCTTCCAGCTGTAGGAAGTCCTATTGGAGTACCCAATTCTGCAACTAGTCCAATGGTTGCTTCTGGTTCTGGTGCCACCAACCCCATTGCTACAAGAATCCCAAGTACTGGAACTTTTGCACCAGCCGCAAATAGTCCCTCCTTCTCAGTGGCCGATACAGATCAGGTTACAACCAACGGTGGTCAGCATGGAGCACCAGCAGGGCCAACCTACCAACCAGCATCACCAGCAGCCAATGATAATGCACCACCAAGTGTCGTTCAGCCAATGGCTCCTTCTGATGTGGACCAGACCAATACCCTGTCCCCAGCAAGAGCGCCAACAGCCTACACCCCAGAAGCCAGTAACCCTGTTCTTCCTACTGATATTGATGATTCCCAGACACCAAAACAGGCTCCATCTTCTGCAAGCATTCCCGGTGTGTCATCTAGTAGTTGGCCCACAGTCAGCCCCAATGCTAAGATGTCCCCAACTTCCCAATCCATGGGAACACTCCCCCCACACATGCCACCAATAGCTAGCAAAGTTCAGGATGCTAACTCCCATCCAACAGCCCCAGCCCCTAGTCCAATCACAGAACCAACAACCACCATTCAAACTCCCTCAACAAATGGACTCACTATTGTTCCAACAAGAGAGATGCTTTCACCAGAGACATGTGCTGGCATGCAAATGTTTGCCGGGTCTGCTTCCTCAGGTGTTTGCCACAATATCAACAAGGGTCACAGCAATGGTGGAAGCCACCAGTCTTCTCCCGCAGGGCCAGTTTTTCCCACCAGGCCACCACCAACCATATCAAGGGCAACGATTACTCCATCAACAATGAAAGCATTGAATGAATTTTCCAGTGGTGGTGGTGCACAATCTCCAACCAAAATGACCACAAATGCGTCATCTGTCTCATCCCAAGGAACTTCTGCCAACCCTACAGAGCGGCCAATCACAAATCATCCCACCCCACAACCAACTTTTGAACCAACAGACAGCCCAACCATGTCACCCACAAACCATCCAACAGACGACCCAACTGGCACCCCTGATAACGAATCAACAACATCACCTACAGAGAACCCAACCCCTATCCCAACAATTGATCCTACGAGTAATCCATCTGGTCCAAGCAGCGGTCCATCGGTGCAGGAGGACTATTTCATTTCGTTCAGTGGGCCCACCACCGGTTGGACAGACCAAGAAATGATGGATGCTTTTGTGGAGGCATACAACTCCCTGGCCGGTTCTGGTTCTACCATTGAGGCCATAGAGGCGGGTCAGCCAGTTTCGATGCCCGACGGTGGTTTCTACCTGGAATTCACGGTGACCTCCAGTCCTGAGGCCTTGGACGAAGACCTCGCATCGTCCGAGGCTGAGTTCCTTCAGCAGTACAACGAGGAGATCCAAAGCATTGATCCTGTTGCCTTGTCTTTGAGTACCGAGTCCCCAGGCAGCCCATCAGTCTCTCCAACAAAGTTTCCATCAGAATTCCATATGGTGGGTCCTACCAAAATGCCGAGCAAGGCACCTACATATAGCTCAAACACACCATCAAAGGCTCCAACTGGAGGACCTGTTAGGGTGCCATCTACTGCCCCAACCAAGATTCCCAGCAAGACACCTACTATTTCTCTTACTGAACCACCCACAATGGCGCCAGCCCCTGTGCCCACAAGAGGCCCCACAATGGCCCCAACTAAGACCCCCAGCAAGGCACCAACAGAATCCCCCACTGAATCACCGACCAAGGCACCAACAGAAACTCCCACTGAACCACCGACAAAAGCACCAACAAACTCCCCCATCAAAGCTCCCACATTTGCCCCAACTACATTTCCCAGTAAAGCACCAACCAAAACTCCAACTCAACCACCAACCAAGGCACCGACCCGTGCCCCAACCAGCAATCCCACAATTGCACCAACTAAAGCTCCCAGTAAAGCACCAACAAAATCACCAACTGTGATGAAAACAGAGGCGCCAACGGAACCCCCCACCAAAGTTCCCAGTAAAGCACCAACAAAATCTCCAACTCAGCACCAACCAAGGCTCCAACCCCTGTGCCCACTAGAGGTCCCACAATGGCCCCAACAAAGCCCCCCAGCAAGGCACCAACGAAAGCCCCCACCAGAGCACCCACGAAGGCGCCATCCAACGCACCCACTAAAGCACCTACAAAGGCACCGACGAAAGCGCCCACCAAGGCACCAACTAAAGTGCCCACCAAGGCACCGACTAAATCCCCCACCAAGACACCAACTATATCGCCAACCAAGGCACCGACTAAAGCGCCAACCAAATCCCCAACCAAATCCCCAACCAAGGCACCAACCAAGCACCGACTAAATCACCAACTAAATCACCAACCAAGGCACCGACGAAAGCGCCCACCAAGGCACCAACTAAAGTGCCCACCAAGGCACCGACAAGCACCACAAACACCACAAAGGCACCGACCAAAGCACCACTAAAGCCCAACCAAACCCACAAAGGCACCAACCAAGGCACCAACCAAGGCACCGACTAAATCACCAACCAAGGCACCAACCAAGGTACCAACCAAGGCACCGACTAAATCACCAACTAAATCCCCAACCAAGGCACCAACCAAGCACCAACCAAGGCACCAACCAAGGCACCAACCAAGGCACCACCAAGGCCCAACCAAGCGCCCACCAAGGCACCGACTAAATCACCAACTAAATCCCCAACCAAGGCACCAACCAAGGCACCAACCAAGGCACCAACCAAGGCACCAACCAAGGCACCAACCAATGCGCCCACCAAGGCACCAACTAAATCCCCAACCAAATCCCCAACCAAGGCACCCTCAAAAGCACCTACCAAGGCGCCCTCAAAAGCACCCACAAAGACACCTACCAAGGCACCCACAAAGGCCCCTACCAAAATTCCAACATTTGTCCCCACTGCAACTCCAGGGACTGGTACGTAATATTATCATGCTCATTTATTAAACAAGTTCATGTCTGGTTTGTTCACTGAAGGATATTGCATTTTGCTTCCCACCGCATAAAGTCTTTGGGGACAAGAATTCTTTGATAACAGCTCTGGAAAGCGATGACTACTCCCCCACAGGTCCCTATGGTAAGCTATGGGTCCAGCATTTAAAGTGAACGATTAAAAATGTGTGCTCTGGCTATTTCTCAGTCACCTTTTTCTTTATAGGTTCCATTCTAACATGGAATGTGCAGGCAGTTGACAATTTTGGTGTGTCAACTACAGTTTGTTCATCTATGAGATTCACTGCTTCATGTGAGCTCACATCATTCCACACTTGTGATTTTCGCTTGCAGACTTCTTGATCAATGGTCTTTCCAATGTGGCTACATTCAATGGGGATGTCAGCATGTGGGATGTCAGCGGAGTAACATCAATGCTCTCACTCTTTCGAGGTATGTACACATGCAGCAACAATTGCTTCGATGTGCTCTCGACTTGGGTTTTAAAACACAGCTGCTTGATCTTTTATATGACATGTGCACCAGCTGCAGCAGCCTTCAATGTTGGGCTGAATGACTGGGACGTCTCCAGTGTCGCAGACTTTGGTTTTGCTTTCAGAGAAACAACTATCTTCAATGGAGACATAAGTGCATGGGGTAAGTTGATTCTCATTGATGCTTGCAGTCCAAGCAGAACTTGTGCGCTAACATCACCATCTCAATGATAGATATGAGAAGTGGAACATCCATGTGGCAGATGTTCTATCGGGCAGATGCCTTCAATGGAGACATAAGTTCCTGGGGTATGTATGCATTGTTCGGTTGGTGCTTGGTTCACAGAGTATCCAACCTGATATTGCTTACCTTTGCTTTCCTTTGGTTTCCTCGCATGAAATGATAGACATTGGTAGTATGGAAAATCTCAATGGTATCTTCTATGAAGCTACCAGCTTCGCTGGAGACATAAGTTCATGGGGTATGTATTCTTTTTACTGGTGGCTCACAATAATATTTTACCCCATGTTTTCTCACCCATGATTGCTTCCCACTTTAGACACCTCTAGTGCCACTACTTTGGAAAGCACCTTCAAGGGCGCATCCGCCTTCTCTAGTGATCTGAGCTCATGGGGTGAGTGAATTCATGGTCGATGACAAATGCTCTCGTTTTAAGGTGTCTACTCACAGCAGCTGTAGATGTTAGTAAAGTCACTTCATTGCTTTGGACTTTCAGAGAAGCAAGTGCATTCAGTTCTGATCTTTCCAACTGGTAGGATGACTTCTGGCAGCCTTATTTGCTTCTGCTATGATTGAGAAAGCTCATCTGCATTTGTTGTTGACTTCCTGCTTTACAGGGATGTTTCATCTGTAGAGACCATGTGGAGTACCTTCTATGAAGCCTCCTCCTTCAATAGTGCTTTGAACTCATGGGGTGAGTGAATGTACGTGCCAAAATTGCTTTCTTTCTAAGATGTTTACTCACAACAGTTGTAGATGTTCGTAAAGTCACTTATATGTATCAAGCGTTCAGTCGTGCAAGCATGTTCAATGCTGACATCTCCAACTGGTAGGATGACTTCTGGAAGTCTTTATTTGCCCCCACCATGAGAGAGCTCATGTGCTAATCTTTGTTGTTGACTTGCTTATGTCCTGCTTTACAGGGATGTTTCAGCCGTGACCAACTTTGTGGATCTGTTCGAGTCTGCTTCTATCTTCAACCAGGATTTGTGTGCTTGGGGCACCCGAGTAACTGGCACTCCCCTTTTTAATAACATGTTCGATAGTACTGCTTGTCCCAAGGCCGGCACTGACCCTTCCAATGCAGCGTCACCCAAAGGCCCCTTCTGCCATGTTTGCCCTTAGCTCGCCTGGTACCGATAGAAGGTTACAGGGAAATATGGTTATTAAATCCACATCTTGCTCTGAAGATTTATGAATGCTCAGTTTTACCGCATCTTTCTTTCGAGGGGGGTTTTAGAGTAGGGAAATTATCTACGGAAGCCAGCCGGGGCCAGGCCGCATCTTTCTGATATCCCGACTCCCAAGATTGCCTTCCCTCGACTAGTAGCTAGTAGTATGCATACTATCTAGCTAGCTAGTCTTCCTCTATTGCAACTCCAAAGATTCCACCGAGAGAGTTACAGCTACTAGCTAGCCCCCTCGCTCCTTACCGGTAACCTATCTATTCAATTTAGTATTCGTTTTCTCTCTGTACAGTACAGCGTACAGTGCCGCCGGTATGTGAGATGGAAATCGCAATGGCTCGGTCCATGGTTATACTTTTTTTTCTTTTTTTCACAAACAATTCGGGTTTACTGTGGATTAGAGAGAGCTAAGATGAGGATGGGGACCATGGTGTCAACAACGTCCATGGTTGCATCGCAATGTCAACAACGATCATGCATGCACTGTATGACGCACCGAAATTACCTCCGTCCTTGAAGTCACGGGGGTCAGCGGTAGAATGGTTCCGCTCAAGAATCCAGTGGTTGGGCGATTCGTGCATGGTGAGCGAAACTCAATGAGCGAACCGAGTTGTCATTGGAGGGTGCCGACTGGATGTTTTGGTCTACTACCGTGTGTCTCCACTCAGCATTATTACTTTTCTCCTCATGCAGCCATATTACTGACGAAGATAGCCATGGAGTGTTCTTCTGCGATGCGACCACGACGTCCTTCCAAGCCTGTGGAGTCAGTGGTTACAGTAGGGAAGAATTATGGTAGGTGTCGCTGTTATCGGACTATTGTATTTCTGGTTGGGTTTTGTCTGCAGCAAGGCTTGATGACTTTGCGATATCGAGACAGTTTGGAAGCCGCCGCCACCTACTTGTGGAATGATAATCTGCAGGCGGAAGAAGAAGAAGAGACAGTGGTGGCTGATGGGGTCGTCACACAACATCGATCTCTCCTTGACAAACCAATGACATCATCTTTTTCTTCTATTCATGAGTTCCAATTGGATGTGCTGGTTCCAGCTTTTCAACGAGATGACAGACTTCGCGTCTTTGCCGCCAAACTAGGGCAAGCCATTCAATCCTACCGGTACAACCACCAGCAGAAAGACCATGCAACAATGAACACTGGTCACACACTGGTGATTACCAAGTTCCGACTCTTGGTGACACGCTTTGCTCCTGAACGACCATCCTCTGAATTGCAACAGGAATTGGCATCCTTATCAGGTCTCCCAGTTGACCAAGTTGTTCTCGTGTCTTCAGAGGAACCCTTTACACGGGCTAGGGCTGCCAATCTACTCCATGATAATGCTTGTCGACGTGATGCATGTCTAGTGGCACGGATGGATGTGGATATGCAAGTCAGGGCCAACTTCTTCCAAACTGCCTTGGACATTGTGGTGGCTGGAAAACGACCTGATGCACCTCTTCAGAACAATGGTCCCCACCCCCACCCACCCAGCTGTGCACCAGATGATCCCGTCATTTATTTCCCCGTGATTTGGAGTGCCTTCAATCCGGAATCCATTCAACTCATTGAACAAGAACAACAACAAAAGCAACGACGGGCCCAAACTAATAGTAGCACCCCACTGGAGGATCCCGATTTACAGCTGGACCAAAATGGCCATTTGTCGGAGTTTTCCACACATGCCGGACATTGGCGTCCCGGTGGTGTGGGCATGCATGTCATGCTGGGATCCACACTGAACAAGACGTTTCCACCCCGGTCGCATCCCAACAATGACGACGATGCTGTGGAGATGACGGAAGATTCAGCCATGACGAGGATTGTACTGAGACACGACAACCATGTTCAGGGCTGGGGTACGGAAGATATGTTGTTTTACGAAACAGCCACACAGGCAGCCAATCTCTGTGTCATTCGACAACTAGAACCAAACCTGATTCATACGTGGCACCCCAAACAATGTCGGTGGGGCATTGACGTCAAAGCATCACGGGCCAAATTGGTTCATTGTTACAAGGTTCGGACGGGAGAAGAGGGATCCGAGTATGGGCGGATGTTGTTGAAATTGGCAAATCCCACCAGGAGGGGACCGTAGATACTGTACCGGCATGATGTGGTGGTACTTGTGATGCGGGGGAGAATCGAATCATTAGTGGTGCCGCCGCCGCCATCTCGATTGAATCGAATCTATCTATACAGGAGTGGCGCGTCGATCACGAATTAGCGAATGAATGAAGCGACAATGGACCAATGAATGGGGTTAGTTTCGAAACGGCTCTGCCAAGCAACGTTGCTTGGGGGAGGGAAGATGTTGTGAAACAAGCTTGCAAGTTTTTACTTTTTTAAATTAGTCAATATCTAATTCTTCAGATCAACATCCTTCAATCTAGTCAGTCGATTACTACCGTAGCCCCTTTCGATGCAGGCTGCTAGTTCGCAGGGGACGGTCAGCCTCCACACAGCACCACCAAGCAAAACTCTCTCGCCGGATCACAATTCGATTGAACAAGTCATCATTTTCGTGGAGGAGAAGTGGCTGAACACAAGGGCAGCGAATCCCCTCGATCGTCGATATGCCCCCAGCATGAGACATACTCATTTCATTGGTTTAAGACTGTCGCTTCCGTTGCTTGGAACCCATTTTGATTGTCACTCGGTGATTCGATTCGATTCGATTCGATTTGGTCGAGACTGGCTTGTTGGTGTGTTTTCCGCACTGGCCAGGCTTCAAACCGTCGCGTCGGAGGCAAACCATACCGGCACAAGTGCTGAAGGGGGCAAGGTTGCAAAAGGATGTCATCAGGATCTCACGAACTGCGGCTTGTTCTTTGGTTCGCGTGGCTCGTACCGCATGTTTCCGGCACGTGCCGTCCAAGGCCTCTACCACGGCTGTCTGCTAGTTCGGTGCCGGCAACTGCACCAATATTCCAAACTTATGGGTGTCAGTGATGTGTCCGTTGCTTTGCACGCAAGGTCTATCCAACGATAAACCACCCGATCCATTCTCGGCCTCTACCGGTATGATGTGGCTGTAGCTCACTTTCTTAGCTTGTGACAAGCTTCGCAGGGGAAGGCCAGGCTCCACACAGCACCACCAGGCAAAACTCTCTGGCCGGATCACAATTCGATTGAGCAAGTCATCAATTTCTTAGCTTGTCACAAACTCACAGCAGGAGTAAACCTTCACGGCAAAAAAAATCAACAATCCAGCAAGTCTCCACACTCTCGTGGTCAAAACGGCCCCGCTCTAGCGTGCAATACTGTTCAAGAGGAGTTTGCTGTCAAGGAGATTATGAGAGTTCACCTCGGCAAAGAAAATGACGTCAATGCGTTCCGTCGAGTTCGTTCGGCATAAGATGCCATGAAACTGGAGATGGAAATGGGCATGGACTCGTTATCGACTGATGGCCACGAGGACGCACGCTTTTTGATGATAAGGCTCCTGCAGGTTGCACCAATGGCCCTGCCCCTTCGTGGGAAAGCTTTCAACATGCGGCTGCTGATGAAACTCTCCTTCCGTACCGGTATCGCATCGAAAAAGCAAAACCTGGCAGAAGCAAGTGTTGCCAGGCCAGGTGGTGCCAAGAAAGGCGGCGATGAGTTTTTGATTGCTGAGGACTCTTCGCATTCTTCGTAGAGGGGATGTGATACCATGGCAACCAATCTCCTCGATCGTTGGTTTTTCCGCGTGTGTCTTGCTTATCCCACTCCTTGAGCTGCATGCGTTGTCTCTCTGACTTTGCCAATCTGACTCGTTTGATCCGATTTGGTCGAGATTGCGGCAGATTGGTACCTTATCATCGGATCGTCGCGTTCGAGGGCAGAAGAGTTGCACCAGGATTGCATACTCCATACCGGCATTGAGAGGGCAAGTGCTCTAAAGAATCTCGCTCTCGATATACAGCGAACAGCAGCTAGCTCTTTGTTTGCTTGGCTCGTATCGATGCGTGACGCCGAACGAATACACCTTCCAAGCACCACGGCTCTTTGCTCGCGAGACGAGGATTCACTGGCGGAGAAATAAAGCATTGTGTGAATTGACTTATCATCAAGACTTCTGGTGCGTATGGCAAATGACAACATCCCTGCTTCTGGCGTGTTCCGGTCCTCGAGCACAGTGCGCTGGTTCTACGGTGATCCTGGCCAATGCAAGACAACTTTGTCGCAGAGGAACATCGCAACCCTTTCTGGATTCCACGAAAAAGCGCAATTGGGCATACGAACTTTGCAAGACTTCCAAACCAGCTACATCGACAGCCGGTGGCCCTCTCGCGCTGTCGTTTCTTCGAAGTCAACGGCGCATCTGATATCAAAGGTAAGCGGTACATCTTGACTGGTATTTCTCCAGGTAAGCCGCCCTCGTCATGCACAAAATCGCCTCTACCGGCTAGACTAGCTAGGGATGAAGCTCACTTCCTCGTGTACGGCAGGTGGATCGGAGCTTGACCTCGGCAAAGCTCGTCTTCAGCGCTTTGGAGGATCAGTAACTTCCTTAGTGTCTGGCTTGACCAACCAGTATACGTCATGGTGAGCCAGGATCCTGCGTCCAAGAGGCACACGAGAGGCAGATTGCTGTCTTTGCGATTGAGCTTATTGTCGCTCAGCAAGTATGTTGCCAGGTTTGTCATTTGTTTGCCAAGGACTTACAAGCTCTAATTGGCAAGGCAAACTCCTGTATCGTCACAACAGCTAGTGCAGCAAGAACACTGAATGAAAGGAACTCCAGTTTCTGGATTGGGCAAGCAGTCAGCGACCACCTTATTGGAAAATTCCCCTTCAACATACAGATTCTGGCACACAGACTCTGGAACAGTACCAGTGAACTGATTCCCATTCACCAGTAGATGTCTCAGATTTGTCAGTGCCTCGATCTCATTCGGAAGCGGTCCATAGAAGTTGTTATTGGATAGATGCAGCCATTTGAGATTTGTCAACAGGCCCAGTGATGAGCTGATGCTTCCAGAAAGGTTGCAACTATCCAATAACAAAACGTCGAGATCAGATCCAGTGGTGTAGAGCTCTTCAGGGATTGTCCCTTCCATGTTGGTGTTAGAGAGAATAATTTGATAAAGCAGGCTCGGAAGGCCAATCTCGGAGGGCAGGGGACCTGAAATATAGGCGTTATTCAAGTCCAGTATTTGCAAATTGGTAAGCAGTCCAATTTCACTAGGCAAAGTCCCAGTGAGCTTGTAATCAGCAGAGAGGACCAAAGAAGGTAAGCTTTGATCATGCATGGGTTGTGTGGATATGTCAAAACAAAACAAGAGAAGTAGTGACTTACATCATTTTTACCCAAATATAGGTGTGTTAGAGAAGTTTGGTTGACTATTTCTCGTGGGAGAGGACCTGTCAGTGTGTTGTTTTCAAGAACTAATCTATTCAAAGGGAGTAAACACACTTCAGTTGGAATCGTCCCAGTCAGCCTGTTTGACGAGACAGCAAGACTGGTAAGTTGTGCAGTTCCTTCATTGAGACTTTCGAACCATCTTGCAGGGACTGTCCCTATGAACTTATTCCCATCTAAATCCAGCGACCGCAACGGGCTGGAGTCTAGAAACAGTAGCCCTGGAGGTAGCACTCCAGAAAGTATGTTCTTAGATAAACGTAGGTCTGTCAACTCGGGCAATTGTGTGATCTCCCATGGGAGAGGGCCATTGAGATGATTCCCATCTAAAGAATTCACAGGTCTGCAGTGTCAGAAACGAATATTTCGGTTTTATCCCTTGTTCTCAAGACTTACAAAGGCTTAGCTCAGCAACCGTTTTCTCTTTTGACTCTACAGTCTCACAGACCACTCCGGCCCACTGGCATTCATGGCTTTTCGTGAGCCACTGATCACCCCAGATGCCATTGGTTGTTTCCCCTGTGACCGGATGATTCCTATAGCAGAAATTGGATGATGAGCTCCCCTGAGCAGTTGCTGGTGGATTGCACTGCTTCCATGGTTGATGCCTTGTGGTTTGGAAGTAGAAAAGAACCAACAGGAACCTCTGCACTAAATTGGAAGAATCATACTCCAACTGCATTGGGTCCTGATTGACAATCCAGTCAAATGCCTTCTGCCTTGCGTCCAGAAAGAACTCAGTTAAATCATTATCATATCCTTGTCCTGAATCTTCGACTGTTACAAAGTACTCTCTCCCCAGAATGAATGTGAGAACAGTTTCAATCTTGGGTGCTGCTACAGCGTCTCTCATTGTAGTTGGTGCCATAGTACTGCTGCCATCCACATAGACATTCCGGCTGCAGTGTCCTGTGCCACAAACAGCCCCAACAACAATACCAGCAATGACAAAAAGAAAGAATATTCCCTCCATGAGATAGATTGGGAAATTGCATAGCCGCTGTCTGTGCTTGTTGCCGTAATCTTCTGTGGCAACAGGTAGGTCATCTTCAGCAACCGGTCTTGCCTCTGCCAGCGACTCGGCTGGAGGTGATTGGATATCACATCTTCCTGCTTCCTCATCATCAACAACAGCAGCAGACGCATTCATGGTGCCATCACTGCGAGGCTGTCGTGCTTGTGGGGCCACTGCGGATTGTAACGTTTGCACAGCATGTGCTCCTGGCAAACTCTCTTCACCGGCAGCAGAAGTGCCCCTTGAAAGGGATCGTAAATCCATGGGCTGTGGCAAGTCCTGAATCCAAGGCGGCGATGGTGAGTTGCTGGCAATCTGCTTGGCTGCAGAAGTCATTTCAGATATTGCTGGGTTGTTAGCATCTTTGTTGTGGATTGCTGGATCCATACTTTGCTTGTCTAGTTTCCGCTGACTGGCAACTTTATTGGGTACATCATCCCCGGCAGGTCCCACAATGGCGTCGACAGCAGCTTCAAAGGAAATCTGCCGAACTGAGTATCTCTGGGTCTTCTGATTGATGCTCGATTCCAAGCTTGCCAAAGATGGGACATTGGCCCTTTCTTTGGGGGCTTTTTCTTGTTCCTTGAGGATCCTGTTTTCATCTAATTCCTTGTGGCTTGTGCGGATGCTCTTGCTGTCAGTGGGGTCTTGCGGCGATTCCTCGGGAAGAGGTGGTAAAACTGAAGGCATCGTTGTTGGCATCTTGGTTTGCTGCGTGACTGGCTGAAAGGTGGGATCCTCTACATCGTGAGAGTCACGTAGATTCTGAGCTGATGGATACATATGTGGAACAAATAGTTCTGCATCTTGGAAATGAGTTGTCACCGAAGAAGCACAGCTCATGTCTTCGGGTCTAGGGACATTGATAAAGCTGGGCGGGTTGACTACAGAGACATCATCTTGTTGTGGATGTGGTTGCTGTTGGTCTGTACCGGTATCACTACTGCTTGGTAACCTCTCACCACAATCACCACTGCCTCTAGTACCATCAGGAGCAGTAGACATGTTACAAAGGTTTGCTTTGAGCTCTGTTCGCTTTGATTAGTGCCTGTCTAGCTAGCTAGAGCTACCAGGTAGTAGTGAGGGGGGAGATCGAAGATAGAGGATTGAAGAAGTGGTTGCAGCGTTCGCGCGTTGCCCGTGTTGCAGCATGCAGCATCTCACCGATTGCTTTTTGTTTTTTTGGTGGGTTCGCAGAATAAGGAATTGTTTCTATCGAAAGCGGAATTCTGGACTGCTGTAATATAAGGCATATTTGGAAGGCATCGTAGAAGACTTTTCCTCTAATAAAGAACGAGCAGTGGTGGTTACCTTTAAAGAACGAGTGGTGGTCTTGGATGACTCGAGCGACTCGTCTTGGCATAGGAAACAGCTGCTACCGAACCTGGTATGACGTCATAATATTGACTCGAAACTCGAAACAATACCTTTTGAAGCCTGTAGAGATGCTTGCGTGATCTTTCAAATAAACTGTGGGGGTTTAAGGGGTTTTAGAGAGTATCGTACAGACAACACATATTGACTATAGATATTTGCCAACAAAACACTTTTGATTTTATTAAGCCTTGGGTATTTCTTTTTTAGCAGTATAGCATTATAGAATCCAGTTTTTTTTTCTATAAGTACATTTAAACTTTTTAAAAGGAGAACTATAATTTTTAAAGTGGATCCTTATGTGCCTAAGTGTGGCATTCAGCGCGCATACAGCAGCCAAGTACAGCCATACATCTATCCTCGCAGCCAATGCATAATCCCTTCCTTCTGATAGCACTACAATGTCATTACGCAAAGCCTTACAGAAGCAGGAAGACCTCTGCAACAGCATGACTGCCGATGATCGGGCTAAGCATGAAGCACAAAAGAGACAACGTCTTGGACGATTAGGTAGATTGATACCGGTACCGTAGCTAGTGGTACTGGTACTCTGGGTTACTCGGCATTCTGTCTGTTTGGGTTTTGGCGAAAAAGTGATCCTTTGACTTATGGAAATGTCTACAGACCGTTGAAAAGATTTAAGACATTAGGAGACATTAGGAGACAAAGTGATACATTGGTAGACATTAGTATACAAAGTGATACATTAGTATACAAAGTGAGACATTGGTAGACATTGGTAGACAAAGTGAGACATTGTGAGACATTTTTGTACTGTTTTACAGTACCTTGTAGACATTAGTAGACAAAGTGATACATTGGTAGACATTAGTAGACAAAGTGATACATTGGTAGAC
>CAICTM010001265.1:0-32739 GCA_903772945.1 Seminavis robusta | reverse complement strand
ACCTTCAGCGTCGTGATGCTGAGATATCCACCATGTTCGCCTTCAAGCTGCCACACTGTGCCCTTCCCTATGGTTTTGCACTACCCCACGGCATGAACTTTGAGGCCTTCTTGGGAACTCTTCTCAGAGAAGCACCAGCAGGAGAACGGTGGTAAGTCTCTACAGTAGCTCTCCCGTATAAATCCCCCGTACCCTCACTTTCAAATCCTCAATACATTGACCTCCCAATATTATTCGCAAACATTTCCAGTTCCAATGCAACCAAATACGTCATCTCACGTTCCACCTGTTCCACGAACCACGTCGGCCAACAGTGTCAACTGCGAATAGTCAGAATGATGACACTCCACATGGTATGAAGAAAGCTGCCGAACTTGCTCACGATCCTATTACCGAATACCCCAGTACCGACGAAGAGCGGGAAACAGAGGAAAAAGAAGACACCAAGCTCCCAGCGGAAGCGAGCCAACCCTCCACTTAACACATACTATCACACAAAACTTTTACAACCTCACATAAACCACGTTGACTTCAAAATTGCAAAACCTAAACCCTAAATATAAGCCACATGATTCATTCGATTCTATTCACCATTATCCTGTATTAGTAGACAAGTTAAACTAGTACTCGTACTGGAAACGGAGACGACCCAGAGGGCATATGAATTTAGTCACGAGTGAATCTTTTTTTTGCCTTCCGGTTTTCTCCACAATGATGCCGGCATCCGGCATCACAAAAGAAAGATCCATCTCGGATCCTTCCTCCTTTCCAGTTGATAAAGTTGTTGTCTCTTCACTTACTCTCCTGTGCGAGCAATCGACCTCTAGCTTTCCAGTCCAGTCCATTACTTACTATCATAACTTAAGAATAGAACAATGCCGACTCCTCTTCGCTGCGATCCAAAGTTGTTTGAGAAGGATCTTTCGGAACAGGTGTACATCGTGACAGGCGCCAATAGCGGCTGTGGTTTGGAGACATCTCGTCAACTCTGCAAGCAAGGTGCCACGGTGGTGTTGGCATGTCGGAATGCCGAACGCGGCGAAGAGGCAGTCAAAGACATTGGATCAGGCGCCGTCTTTGTGACGACACTCGACTTGTCGTCGTTGGAATCGGTACGAGCCTTTGTCAAGGCATTTCAAGAAAAATACACGCGACTCGATGGTCTGGTCAATAACGCCGGTGTCATGGCGTGTCCCTACGCCAAGACCAAAGATGGCTTTGAATGGCAATTTGGATGCAATCACTTGGCGCATTTTCTGTTGATGCATCTCTTGACACCTCTTCTCCTCGAAACGGCCGAAAAGACCAGCAAACCCAGTCGCTTTGTGGCGCTCTCTTCCGTGGCGGCTGGTCTGTCGACCTTGCGGGATGTACCCGCCAATGTGGATTTTGACGATCTCATGTGGGAAACCCGAGAGTACGACGAAGGTTTGGCGTACGGACAGAGCAAATTGTCCAATTACTTGCATGCCACGGAAGCGGGCAAAAAGTATCCTGCTGACAAGCTCATTTCCACCAGTGTCCATCCTGGATGGGTTCTCAGTCCGTTGGATGTACACGTCTTTAAGAAAATGTTTGGAGAGGGATTCTTTGCCAATCTTGCTGGCAATTTAGCACGCAAATTCTTTTTGCTCAAGGGAGATATGATCACTCCTGTTGACGGGGCCCAGAGTACGCTACATTGTCTCTTGGAAGATGCCGACAAGATAGAGTCGGGCAAATTCTACAGTCAGTTTGGTATCTACAAAGATCCCGAATCGAAACCAGGAGGTTGGCCCATGGAACTCAAGAACCCCAACGTGACGGAGGAAATGCCAGGCAAACTCTGGGAGGCTAGTGAGAAATTGGTGGGAGTGTAGAAAACTTTCCGGGTGATGGGCCCTATCGGCTTGGCGGGAGAGTAAAAGCACCAGCGAGGATGCACTACACGCCAACTCTACATTACTTCAAGGAAACAGAGTGTAGTATTTATGGTTGAAACCGGTTCGTGGGAAAAGAGATAGTCTACATGTAGGACTTTTAAACTAATCTAAGCTTATGTGAAATTTGAGAACGAGACCAAAATGGAAATTAGGATGGAAGAAAGGGAAGAACTTGGTACATTTGTAGTAGAAATAATGCTTCCAACTAGAGGTAGCTAGGTTTCTTTCTACTATTTCTACCCTTCCTGCCCGGCCTTGTCACAGGTGACTTTGCTCCCTTGTTCAAGAGAATACTCCTCTCGGGAGATTTGGAAATCGCTTCCGAGGGATCCAGCTTTCGCAAGCCGTGCATCGATGCCTTCCACGATCTTGCTTGGTTGTGCTGGTCAAAGCTCACACGTCGCTTCATCTTCTTCCTCTTCTTCCCGCCGCCAGCGTCTTCTCCGCTGTCACTATTGTTGGTTTCAGCCTCTTGTTCTGTCATTTTTGTAGCCTTTGCCTGGTCGCTAGCTTCTTCATGCTTACCTCGTTTCTTTGATTTCTTCTTCCGCTTCTTTGCGCTCACTTTCTCGTCTTCTTGTTTGCTTGCGGGAGGATCTTGGCTTTGGCCCTCGTCACCGTCCTCCTTATTTGCACTCTTGTCCTTCTTCTTGCGCTTCTTCTTCCTCTTCTTCTTGTTTGCCGCCTGGGAGGGCTTTTCTGTTGTTGTGTTTGCAGATTGTTGTGGTTCTTCGTTTGCATCGTCACTTTCCTCCTCAACGAAACCCAACTTTTGCAAGTCATCGTCGTCCTCTTCCACGAGCTGCTCTTCCGAAAAGCCGGGATCTTCTTCTCCATCGTCGCCGTCGCCAACCGGCTCCGTCAATCCTGGTTTCACAGCATCAAATGTGAGCTCCATATCGCTTCCCATTTTCTTTCGTTGGCGCTCATATGTCTTGTAAATGTCATAGAGACACTTTCGGTTCGCTTGAGGCGTTGATTCATCACTGGCCATTTCAAAGATAAACGAGGAAACCGTGCCCACATGAACCTGATTCAAAATAATAAGCTCTGTTGATTTGTTGTCGTCGTCTTGGTGGCTCACTAAACTGTGCTCCATCAAGAACTTTTTCAAGACTTTCTCCACAGCTCGTCCCTGGACAGTCTTGTCACCAAAGCCATGTGCCGCCATACTGAAGAAGGGTTCCATTACTTCCAGAAAGATTACTTCGGTGATGGGCTTGACCTCCACTATTTGTTGTTGTTGCTGTTGTCCCACTTTGGCCAACTCCTCCAGAGCAATATCCATGAGATGCAATCGCACTCCATTGGGCTGTTTCATCAAGGCTTCTTCCGCAATGGCATCGTTCAAGAGTTTGATAATGCCAATGTTCCATTGTCGTGTGGCCAAGTACCAGTATACCTCTCGGAGAACGCATCGAATGAGAGTATAGAATTTGTTGATCTGGCTCTCGTCCAAATTGTCCCATTCGGCGACTACCGTTTGAAAGAAGGCACGGACCATCAATTGTACCAAAGCGGCACTTCGAATGTGCTTTTTGTTGTTTTGATCATCCTGAGTGCCAGCGTCTTCCTCGTCCATTGTTGTGTCCTGCTCTTCTTCAGTGTCTTGGATGTTGTCGTCACTGTCGCCATCCTCCATTTCTAGCTGTGAATCCTCCAATGCCATTTGCTCTTCCATCTCCATATCCAAATAAATCTGCCCCGCCATGAGATCCTCTTCCAGAGGACCGGCGAGACCGTGCATCAGCTGGGCAATGTGTTCTTGCACAGATCGGTCGACCTTGTAGAGTGGCACCCAAAGTCCCTTCCAGAGCTGGAGCAAATCTAGCTTGGACAGACCGACATCGCCTGCCTTGGCCGTTAGGTATTGGCGTATTCGATCGACCGCCACTTGGCGCGTAATACTATCCCCCGAAGCCACCAGAAAACGGCCAAAGTGACGCCATTCCGTGTCACTGACAGGATCCCTCTGCAGCAACTCTCGGAATTCGTCTCCGAGTGTTTCCATGGAGGTGTCATTGTCTTTAGTAGTGGCAAGCTTGTTCTTCGTTTGATTTTGTACTTTTTGCCGTTTCTGGCGCGTCAATCTGGGCTCATCTTTCTTGTTTGTCGAATCAATATCAGCAGCAGCAGCAGCAGGAGATCTCTTGGATCCAGTCAGAATAGCCCCACCAGCAGCGTCGGCTTCCGAAACCTCCTCATTTTTGGCTTTGGTGGCGCTGTTGGTGACAGCATTGCCCTCTTCTCTCGCTCCCGTGGCTTGCTTTTGTTGGTTCTTGCTCTTCTTCTTCCGTACCATCTTGACTGAATCAAATCAATCTGTTGTCTGATTAGCTCTAGCTAGCTAGATAGCAGGTGTGCTTGTCTCTTGTTGCTGTCGTCTGATGAAGAGAGCAACACGAAGAATGATTGTGGAGGATCTTTCGGGTGGATTGTGCGGTTGTGAGGCCATGATTTGATTCACCATTCGGAATCTAAGAGACTTAACGATTTACAGCTACGAGTAGGAGACTTAACGCTCTATGACTAAGCGATTTAAGAAGCAAAATCATACAGACAGATTTCCATTTACTCTTAGACCTTCATGCTCTCCAGACCGGTTGCCTGGAGATGGTGATAAGCAATGGAAAGGACCAATGAAGACGCTCAGAAAAAGGGCAATGGGATGCCATGTGTCAAAGGAGTTCTGACTAGCTAGCAAGGAGTCATCTGCTCCCTTTGGCTTCATCATTTCTTCCAATTGGTAGCAGATTTTTGGATCTGTCATTTGCAAACGGACACCAACGAGAGGGAAGGATCACGTCATTGCAAAAGAACAGACATCAAAAGGACCAATCGATGAAAAAGATTCGAAACCAATCGGCATCAGTATAGGTGCGAGATGCGCTCCAATACTGTACCGTACCATGGCACCGTATTTTGCCCAAGCTTGAACCCAAGAAGTGGCTGGCTTGAGATTCTAAAAGCAAGTCTTCTTTCCACAGGACAATATAGATACCTCACAAAACTACCTCCTCAAGTCAAGCTGATTGATGTATCTAGAACTGCAGGAGTGTGCAAAATGTGGGTCACTCAGCTCTTCGTTCGAGAACCGATGAACCTATTCCACGGCGGAGCGGATAATCGTTCGTTCAGGATTAGAGGATGTGGTGTCATCCTTTGGTGGATACCAAAATCGGTTGCTGGAACATGGCAATGCCATTGTTTCTATTTGTGTGTTTTGTTGCCTTTGCTCTTTTTCCCAAAAAGAAAGTCCAGCATTCCCTTTCCTTTATTGTTGGATGTTTGCTTGGTAGTTGCAGTGGTCTTGCCATTGGCGGTAGTGTAGCTATAAGATGATTTTGCATCAATCGTGCCATACGCCAGAGCTCTCTTGGAATCTTCTTCCGTGAATGAATGGTAGAGAGAACGAATTGATTCTTCGTCCACAGACCCCGTTTGTCGTTTTTGTTTGGTGTAGGCTTGAATCACGCGGAGGCGATCCAGGGAGATTTCTTCCTTGCGTTCTTGAGAGGTTTTCGAAAGGGATTCCAACCCCCGAAGATCGGGCATTTCCCCACCCTTGCTGCGAGCTTCTTTGACGGCTTCGCCCGTCGATGTAATGGCCGACACCAGGATACCCTTGAGTTGCTGTGGAGTGTACCAATAGTTCTTTTTCTCATCTTTTGCGATGGAAGGGACCTCATGGATCTCACTTCCTTGATGATCAAACTGAACTCGCCGTTTCCTCATCTCGAGCTCCACGGTAACTTGCTAGCTTGTTGGTTGTCGGTTTCCTTGTCGACTTCAGCAAGGTGCGGTGATGCTGATGCTGCTGAAGGCTGGGTTTGCTCTTTTGTTCCATCTACAGTACCGGTATTGTCGCAGACGCACACTCACCCATGTTTGGGGGTGGGCTCACACGGCCAAGACGCTGCATGTTGACGTTCCTGCTATCTAGCTAGAGCTAGCTCAGAGCAAATGACCAGTAGCAACATCAAGCCAAACTGCAGGGAGGGTGGCCATTAAAATGGAAGACTCAGCGAATGAAACAGTGCATGTTTGTACCGGTAGAGTAGATCCATTCAGGTGAAACTCAAGAGTCTTACTATCCAACGCAAGTTTTTACCTCTAGCTAGGGTAGACACATCCACAATCTAGATGCTAGCTAGACAGGAAAGAATCTAGCTAGGAAGAGCTGCAGGGTGGTGATGGAGCACTTTTCGGAGCGAAGGCTATGATTCTTCGGCTGCATCTTGCTGCATTTTCTGCCATTGAACCAGCATGTAGAAGACATAGCCGACAATACACATCTGAAAAAAGGATTGTATCTGCTTTGGGTATGGGACCTGTTCTTTGTAAACGGATACCAAGGTAGAAGAGAGCATGACTGCAAGCACAACGACAAAGCTGTCATCAGGCGAGAATCACATCACACATGCAATGGGTACACCATCTTCTGCCAAACTTACGCAAAACCAGGACCGGATTCTGAATGGCGGTCTTCACCAAGACAGTCAAGATCCCAGAAACACTGCCTCCTCGCAGATTCAGACAAGTTGTTTGGGCGGTGCTCTGAGGCGGCAGTTTCCTCGCTGGCCAGCTGGTGTTGGATTTCGACGACGAAAGACTCCTTTCTACATTCAGGCTGGGCGTCAATACCGGTTGCAGGGAGCGACCATGGCGGAAGCCATTGGTGGAAGATGCCAACAAGACAACTACAAGCGAAAACAACACAACGGTGCTTGATAAGGACCGCTTCAACATCATGGTCGTGGCTTTCGGGCTAACTAACTGCGATCTTTGCCCAAAGATCTGGTGCGAGGAATCTGGAAAATGGGGATTCTTAAGAATCATTTTGTTCTTTTTGCTGATTCTTAAAAGAATCATCAGGCACCCAGTATGCAACCTAATATACTAGCAACATGGGCTTCATAGCTAGCAATGCTATCCCCTGATACTATCTGCTAACCAACAACAATGTTTGCTGATAAGACAAGCCTTGTAATGATGCATTAGTGCATACCAAAACCATTGCAATGGAGTCTTTCTTGATTTTTACAAGTATTCCCAAGATTCAGCATATTTGCATTGAGGATTCTTAAGAATCATCATAATTTGGAGTTGATTCTTAAGAATCAGCATTTTTCATTGCTGATTCTTAATTAAGAATCATCTAGCTTTTTCTTAAGAATCTGATTTTGAAAAAACTGATTCTTAAGAATCATTTGCTGATTCTTAAGAATCATCAATTTCCAAGAATCTGGAAAATTCTGATTCTTAAGAATAGTCTGATTCTTAAGAATCCTTGTCTACCCAGTATTTGATTCTTAAGAATCATAATTTTCCCAAGATTTTTTCCTGATTCTTAAGAATAATCTGATTCTTAAGACTCCTCGTAACAGATCTGAGAAAGATCCAAGAAAGATCTGAAAATAAGCCTGTGAAGCTTTGAAAGTTTTGTGCATGGGCATTGGCGGCTATTCATGGTAAAGCAAAGAATTGTCTGATCAGCACCGGTACCGGTAGGATTGAATGAAGGATTCGATTCTACCCACAGCTTGGAATCATTCAATTCAACCCAATCAATCTTCCAATGTGGCCACGAAGCTGAAAAGCTTGTCTGCAAGCTGAAGGACATCCATCTTGAGTTCTGGCGAGCTAGCCACCATCGTTTTGTTGTCAGGCCGTAAATCCTGGGCATATTCAAAATCATTTTAGAATTTAATTGTAGATAATCCACCCAACTCATCAACGGCCTCCAAATATTCCACAGCGTCTCTTAGCATGGTTTTCATCGACCGAAATGCTACATCCAAAGTGTTGCGTCGTTCCTTGCTGAACTGTTTTGGAGGGACCTTGTCATCGTCTCCCTTGTATGGCTTGATTATCATTTTGGGCTGGAGTTGCTGTAGATACTCCAACAGTTCATTCCAATGCCAGGATTCGTCCACGCACAAATATCGTCCATATGCCTCTGGATGTTCCAAGGCAGCAATGTGCATGCGGGCTACATCCTGGACATGTACGAACTCGATGGTATCATTGCTTTCTGCAGGTGGATGCAACAACCAATCGCGAAGTATTTGTATCCAACCGGAAATGGGTAGTGTGGATACAATGGGAGGACCCAGAACTCGTGTGGGCACAATGGACACAAATTGAAACTGTGGCGGCAGAATTCCAGCTTTCTTTTGGGTTTGGGCCCATTCGGTGACCATTTGTTCTTGGGCAATTTTGGTGGCACTGTACCAAGATTCCTGCTCTATATCCTCTTGGGCATTGCGCCAATGTGACTCATCCGTAATAGCATGACCATCTTGAGTAGCCACGGCTGCTGTGGAGGATGTCAGAATGAGCGATCGGATCGAGTCGGTGTGTCGTTCGATTGCGTGCAATAATTGTCGTGTACCTGCCAATGTTGGCTCGTACATTTTATGACGACCATCACGCCATCCCATTGCCATGGAAGAATGAATCACAGCATGACAACCTTTCAGAGGGGCATCCCAAATGTCATCCGGGGCACTTCCCAAGTCTCCCGTAGAAAATATTATAAGGCGACTGGTCTCTGCCGTCAATTGTTTGAGATGGTTGACTTTGTCAGGTATTGAGGCGTCACGGACAGCTGCATGGACTGAGTATCCTTGTTCCAACAATTCCTTGACAATCCAAGATGCCACAAATCCATTACTGCCTGTCACCAAGACAGTTTTGCTAGCGTCACATACGCCAGAAGTAGTGCAGGTTCCCTCTGGTGTATCTTGCTCACGGCTCTCCACAGCATTCAAGTTCGATTTCAGCACCAGGAAGAGGAGGACTGTGGGAAGGACAGTGAATGACAGCCAACGTTGAAGGAGGAACATAGTATGGTGCTGCCGTATAGGATACTTGCTTGGTACAGTATCGTCTTGTCGGCCATCATCGCCATCAATCTTTACTGTCGAGAATCGAGAAGATCCGCATCTACAGTACGGAGAATCTTTCACAGAGCGGAGAAATCTAGAAAAAAATGCTTAGCCTTCGGAAAAATCCGAAGCACCGTGTTACCGTGTTCGCACTCGTGTTTTCGCTCGTTTGAGAGATGCCAATGTCAAGTTTGGATGGCAGCTGTGTGGATACAAGTCTTCTATCGTACCAGTGTGTCGAGCTCCTCGCCAGCGGCAACCCAAACCCAGACAACCCCATTTCATAGCAGCTGGCCAGTTTCCTCCACCACAAAGAAAAGATCATGACAACAAACGACTCTGAAGCGATGGAATTGAAGGCCGACGACAACAACGAGGTTGCCTTGGAAGCTCTGCAAGTGGAATATTCCGCCATGGCCTCTTGGTACGATTCCTTTTGGGCCGATTATCTGAACAAGACGTTTGTGTGGCCTCTGCGACTGGTTTCGTCCTTTATCTTGGACAGGACGAGAAAACAGCAAGAGAATGATGAGCGCATCCACAAGAAGCCGATTACGGTGGTAGATGTTGCCTGTGGAACGGGAGAGTTTGTCAAACGACTGCAATCCCTACAAGAAGAAGAAGAAGACACGTCTGTACGGTTTGTGGGCATAGAGCCGTGTCCGGAAATGCTAGAGCGAGCCAAACAAAAACAGCAACCTGCTGCCACTGCTCAATGGATCCAAGCGACAGCCGAATCTCTGCCTCTTGACGATGCATCGGCGGATATCATTTGTTCCACCAATGCCTTTCATTTTTTCCGCAACAAACCATTGGCATTGGCCCAAATGTACCGCGTCTTGCGTCGGGACAGTGGCCGACTGGTCATTACCGATTGGTGTGCGGATGCCTTGACGGTTCGGTGGTATCATCTCTTCGAATGGGTTCGATGGAACCTTTTTGGAAGGTTTCGGCATCAATATCCAGGACCTCTCAGGGCCACTGTTCTGCAACAGTTGGTGGAAGAGGCGGGATTTCAAAACGTCACGGTGGAATCGTATCAAGTCCGATTCTGGACGTTTGTGCCGTGGGGGATGCAGACAGTGACGGCAACCAAAAGTTGTTAAGACAGCAAAGGCCGGCGGCGGCAAGTGCTTGTGGCGTCTCCTTGTGGCGGTGGGTCTCCAAGCAATAGTGGCTACTACATGGCAGTTACCTTAGCAATCTCCAGCAATTGCGGTCCACAGTAGCAAATCATAACATCTAAAAAGCTTCATCTTCTCCCCATTACACATATTTGCATCCTCCCCGGGCAGGGGCAGCATCTGCTAGGTACTGTAGAGTTGTCGACACTCTCTACATGGATCCTCAACGAACGCTAGCTACAACCACCGACAGAATTGTACAATCCAAGTCACTACTCTCAGCTGCGAACTATGTGGCAGGGCGGGTTGACTCAGTCAAACCCAGTACTTAGCCATCTCACTTTCGCTGCACTCGATAGATGGTTTCATTCATTTGTGCCTACACCAACGGGGACAAAAGATGCCATACCACTAGCTAACACGGTTGCTCACAGCAGCTAGCTCGTAGAAGATGGTTTCCAGTTGTATGTCATGCCCAGGTTCAACATAGTTCTAGCTAGATGTTGCTGAGGAACGAAACGAAAACACCACCACGAGTTGAAATCCCAACTTGCGAACAAGCTCCCTTTGGAACACAAGATTTCGTTCCTGCAATGTTGCAGAAAACTGATCCACATCGAAAAACACGGGCATTCGAAGTCCCACCAACAAAAGACTTTGTTGCTGTTGCTGCTGGAAGTGAAGTGCCAACTTTTCCACCACATCTTGCAGCAACCAAGGACCCATTTGAAACGTGGGGTTCTTCTCCAAGCGATAATGGACACCACCCCAGGGTGGATCAATGACAGCCATAGCAATGTCATTATTGCAGACAGATTGCAAGGGAAGCTTGGGAATGGCTTCCATAGCATCCATGTTCCACACTTCAATGTCCTCTTGCGAGTATCCAAACTTTTCCATGTTTTGCTGGCACAGTTGAGCACGTTGTGGATCAATCTCAACTGCAATGATTTTGGTAGCGGAGGTAAGAGTGTGTGACTTGGTGTCCTTCTCATCATCATCACGATTGACATTGACGTCGCCTGCTGCATCATCTGGTTCCTGCCTTTGCTGTTTTGGAGGAAATCGACGTGCCATGGCCAAAGTCATGCCACCCACAGAGGCCGTGAGATCCACCGCCAAACTCACATGGAGATTGTTGTTGCTGCTGGTCGAAGCAGTGTCGTCAAGGGTTTGTCGTTTTCGTTGCAGTTGCAAGATGGCCTCTTTCATGCCCGTCATGATTGCTGTACCCCATTTCCCCGATGCCACCGAGAACAAACCCGTCGCACCATCGACATCCATTCGTCTTCTGGCATGAAACTTGTTGCCGTTGTTGTTATTATTGTCGTCAGTGTTTCGTTCCAGGACGAGGGTATTCTTGACAAATGTCTCTCCCAGGTAGGAATAGATTTCAATTCCTGGAAACTCCTGAGGATATTGTTGCACAATCGTGGCCAAATTTCTTCCACCCAAACTGTGCTTGAGCTCGGCATAGCGATGTAGCAGGAGTGACACGGCAATGTGGGTGGCTCCATCCACTTGTATCGCCAAAAAGAGTGCTTCTGCTACCCGCGCCACGTCGAATTCGTCAAGTCTTTCTGTTGTGTCATTCCCTTCCTCATGATCCATGTCCTCCACTAGCACCACTCTGGGCTTTTGAGTAGTGGTAGTTGATTCCCCATTATCATTATTTTGGTTGTGGCCATACTGCACAGTTTCTTGGACGATTCGAATGGAGCTATTGGGTCTCTGTTCTTCTTGTCGCAAAAAGTTGTAAAACTCGGAAAAGACCAGTTCTTGCCACGGTTTGGATCCTGGCAATTGGACGTCGTCGTGAGTAGCATAGAGCGTGCGGTAAAAGAAGGTTCCATCTGTTTTGTGGTTTCGTAGGTAGAGATGAAACAACGTGGAAACCTGCGATAAAAGCCACGGGATGTTGACTTGAGGTCGATCTTCATGTTGAGGAGTCACGGATAGCTTTTCCTGCTGTTGTCGACGACGTGACAATCGTGCATTGCGCCTTCGAAGGACGTAGCAGATTTGTTCTACCAGAGCCTTTTGCTGCTTATTGTGGTTGTCGTCATCATCATCATCATCACTCATCCCTGTTGCTGCTACATCAGGTACCACGACATGTTCATGAGACAGCAAATGAACCACATGAGGCAACTCGTTCCGATCGACACGGAATATTTTGGGATGTCGTTCCAAGAACTGCAATAGCTTCATGCGTTTCCCCAACAACTGTTCAATCTTCGGCTTGAGCCCGTACCAGTCCTTGATGGAAACCACCACTGTGGCACCTCCATCCTTGGCGATCTCTGTCGACAACAATTCTAACAGTCGCAATACTTTGTCCGCATCCAACGTGACCACATGAGGATTGTGCCGGCGAAGAGGCACGCCCTGGATTATTGTGGTAGTGACGCTGGTGGTGGTGGTGCTGATGTTGCCGTTGTTGTTGCTCATTGGCTTTTGGTCTTCAAAAAATGAGAGGTGATGCACTTCCCAAGTAATAACCCAGCTGGGCTGTTTTATGCTCCAAAAATCAGTTGAGAAGACGCTCGTTCGTTTCACGTTGAGTATCCGAGTTCGTGGCAACAAAGTCCAGCTTCCATGCCGAGGCCTGGGGCGGGATCAGGCGAGGGCCGTGCTTACCCGTTGGGGCCCAAAAGTTCTGGTCAGGTGTGGGTCTTGGTGTAGGCCTTGGACTCTGTTTTGTGATAGTACCGGTGAGGGGTAGCGTTTAGCTTTGGGACCCAGGTCTTGGCTGGTAGCAAACGATACTGGTACCGGCTCCCTTCGCTCCTATTACCAGCCACCTGGCTGAATGGCTGCTATGCTACGCTTCTTGGCCTGGAATTCATGTAATACAACGAGCTTGCACTGCACCCGTCCGCGCCCTGTGCGACCACCAGTACAAGTACAGCCAAGAAGAATAAACTAGAAATTGCGTGCACGAGCGATCTTGCTTACTACTGCACTGTACGAGTTGGAACCGAGCATCTCCTTTCACGATACATATCTAGCTAGAAGTGCGTGTCAACACCTGAGAACCTTGCAACTCGTAGCTTCAGCGAGGAAATCGATTCAAGGCCGGCATGATGGCTGCCCATCCAGGACAGGCGTTGATTACTGGAAGCTCCGATCTGAGTCTGCCTCTGATGTAAAATGCTGTAAAATAGATCTACATGCCTCCGTTTGATCAATGGAACATGCATGTGCCGGTACGGAACATTGTGAAGGGTATCGTCGAGTACATCGCCCATTGTACTGGTACCGCCGAAAACCTCTTTGCAAACCCGTCTAGGATACCTACCGGTACATTGTACGCATACAGTTAACGCTCGCTTATATTTATAATCTTATATTTATTCGCTCTATAATATTTATTATATCTCGAGTTCCCCCCCCCAGTCACGAGTGACCGTGAATCAGGAACGCAGTCGGAACAGCAGAGTTTTGGTCGTTACCTGAAGACCTGAAGCAATACGACAGCAAGACTTTGGTTGGTAGGGACAAATCCAAGCGACATGTTGCGCCAAAGTATCCGGAGTTGGAGAAGAGGCTTGTTGCGTACATGGATCTGCGCCAACAACGAGGAGCCTGAACCGATGGACGTTGACCCGGAACCTGCCGATGCGTTTGCCTCATTTGCCGAAGCTGAAGAGGCGCTCAATAAGCTGTCCGAAAGTGCCTCCAGCTTGGGTATCAACCAAGCTGCTACTGTGCATCTTGATAGGTTTGCCAGGGCGACAAGGGCCGGCAAACGCAAACGTGATGGCACTCTCCACTCGTTCTTTACTAGTGGTTAGTAGCAGTAACGCTCTATATTTAGACACACTATTATATTTACTGGATTCCTGAATCCCCCCCTGTATATATATCTGAATGTTGACTGTAGCAGCATTGGCCCCCAATGACAGTCCTTTTACTTACTGCGGAGGGTAGAAACCGCTGTACCGGTATGTAAAAGCCATGGTTTCGTGAAGCTACTGGTACGAGTGTACCTCATCTTGGCATCTCACTTCTCTCGCATGCCTGGATATGTCTTTGGTTCACAAATTCGGCCAAAAGATTATGCGGCCCCGTATGTGAACTCTCGCTGAAACTTAAGCCTTTTGATAGGTTTGAGAAATATTTAGGACAGCGCCAAGAGGAAGGTCTGAAAAAAGTGCGCCACGACCGGCACTTTTTAAATTGTTAAGTCGCGGACGTTTTGGAATTGCGCTCACTTTTTGTCTAGCTCGTCGTACCAAAGTCCATCTTGATCTCGTTGTAAGAAGTGCTTGGATAGATCACTTGTGCTGGTAACTCTACTAGCAGCCGAGGAGGTTTTTTTTCAATCACCAACCAACAACCAACACAACAACAACAACAACACAACAGACCACGTGCAAGGCTTCACTATTTTTCCTCGATCTGATACCGTATCGTAGTCCACAGCCATGAAGATCTGTTATCTCCTTGCTTCAGCAATGCCTCTCTTGGCATCTGCCGCCACTCCAGAACCACGAGGACTGAAAGGTGTTGCTCGTCATGGCAACGAAGAAGTGAGTTGGTTGACAAATAAGTGATTAGCATTCTTCTTTCTACTCTGTATGGTTCGTTCTGACCGTCTTTTTGCAACGTTGAATTCATTAGGAACGACAGTTGCAAGATGCCGAACCGAGGCAGGATATTGACCTAGGAGAGATTTTTGGCTTTGGCTGCTTTTCACAAGTCTCCACTGTACAAGTGGAAAACAAGGGACCCGTGGCCATGAAGGATTTGCAAGTGGGAGACAAGATCCTGACTGCCAGCAATGAATATCAACCGGTCTACAGCTTTGGACATTGGGATCCCACCACCGAGGCTCGATTCCTTCAGTTTCACACCAAGGAGGGAACCGTGCTCGAGATGACACCTGAACATCTGGTGTTTGAAGCTGACAACAATGACCCCGTGCGAGCTGATTCTTTGCAGGTGGGAGATGTGTTGAGAGGAAATAATCCTCAGTCTTCTCATACGATTGCCAAGATTGATTCTATCCAACGAGAGGGACTGTATGCTCCGTTTACAGAAGAAGGAACCTTGGTGGTCGATGGCATTGTGGCATCCTCCTACATTTCCCTCCAGCACGGCCACAACGATGTCAAGCTACAGAACGGTGCCAGTTTGGGTATCTCCCAGCACGACTACGTACACATGGGTATTGCTCCTCTTAGATTGCTATGCCTGGGTGTTTCAGGTCGATACTGCAGTACTGACTATTACACCAGTGAGGGTATGCCATTCTATGCTGCCTTTTCCGTGTGGGTCAATCTCTGGGTCAACGAGCAATCTTCCATGGTCCAGATGATGGCCTTTGGTGTCATCTCGTTGCTCACCGGAGCCTGTTTGGCAGCCGAAACTATGTTTGGTGCTTCCCGCGCGCCTTTGGCTCTGTGCGCCATGGCAACCGCAATGTTACACGTTTTGGTTCATCGAAGGCGATCCCAGAAGAACGCATGAATATATTATTTGTACTACATGTACGGCAGAGAGACAACGTGAAGGTGGGGGTCAAGTGCGATGCCAAGTGGTGGAGTTCATGGAAATTGTACATTTTAGTTTTCGTCGTATTCGTTCGTGTGCATAGGTAACAAGTAATAACACGACAAAGAAGTAAAGAGGCGCAGCCCATTCCATTGCGTAGCTCTCGTTTAGCAGCACGATATCGTCTCCGCCAAAAATTTACGTTCAGTCTGCCAAGGAGATAGCCTTCACCGAAGAGACTGCTCGAGTTTCAGAGTCATGTGTTGTGCCGGTTCATGTGCTACCCGCGAGCACGAGACGACAACCCGTCACATGATTCGCGTGCAACAACCCTTCTTTAGAATAACACACAGGCTGGCAAACTTTCGCGAACGATGTCATTGTATATTGCATACTGACAGTTGCAAAAACACTGTACGGGGTACTTAGAATTGGGGGCTTTTGTAGGCCTAAGGGTACTATTTCGGTCCGGGATGCAGACATGGATACCGATACTATCCTAGCTAGCTAGTCTATAAGGATAGCCTCCGGATCAACGAAAACAGCCCAAGGAAAAGCGCCGAAGCTACCAAGCGTCCACGCGGCGGGCAACGAATGCGAAGATGATGAAAACTCCTTGTATGCATACCGGTATGTTTGGCTGGAGGCGGCAAAAACCAAATCTACAAGGTCTAGACAGCACAGGATGAAGGCAAGCCCTGCTATGCTCTGACGAAGCGAATGATTCTGATTCAAGCATTCGTGCTTCTGGCTTTGCCTGGTCGCGACGCTACACTTTGAGAATGCATCAAGCAAAAGCAGGGCCCTTCTTCGTACATGGTACATGGTGTACTGATTGTTGTCCAAAGAACAGAAGCCAGCATAGGAACCTGCACGTAAAACTAATGAAGGCAAAGCAAATTGATAGCTTCGGATAAATGCTAAAAGTGGTTCAAGTTAGCAACACGTACCGGTACAATCTCGCGGGTCCGACACCAGGAATTCGCTTTGATTGTACAATACTCTACAGCCATACTAAGCTAGTACAGCCCGAGCTCGTGGCTACTCTGATCGTGGCACGTTTTGTTGGAAAGTTGCTTCTTGCTTGCTTGATGTGCATGTGGCTGTAAAACGTGTTGTCTTGGCCATCTTCTTTCCACGAGAGTCGAGTCATGGTCTCAAAGCCTTCACTTCTCCAAAGTTCTTTAGCTAACTCACCCACTTGTCTATGTCAACCGGAAGCCGGCAACTAATTTTTTGATAGTTTCAGCCCATAGCAAAACCCAAAGTGGAGGTGTTTATCCCTTTTGAAAGGTGGATGGGGTACCAGGTAGACCTTTTGACCATCATTGTTCCCCTTGTTTGCAAGCTAAAAAGGCAACTCCAATCTACAGAGCTGTGCTATTTCAAGACCTGCTAACATCATCATGGCTGCTCGTTCAGATGATGGAACCAACAAAAGTGTTTTGATACTAGTAGTTAGTTGTGGAAGCTACCTGTACAACTTGTTTGCAGCAAGAAGTGGAATCATTCAATCAATGCCCACATGCTCTGGCTAGTTTCAAGGTATCTATCTATCTAGCTACCGTCGAACAGCCTGGTTTTCGTAGATACTAGTATCAACAAAGTATTTATCTGTTGTTTGTTGTGTTAGCTTTTGTGCCGTGTCTCCTTCCTTGCCAGGGTCCGTGATTTGATACAGTAGAACGATACCCCATCTTCCTCTTGTTATGATTTGAGGTGGATTTTTTCGTCCATGCGTTGGACGGCGACATCGGCCGGCTCGCTCTACTACCGTAATAGAGAGAGTGACAACCGACCTTCGCATCCATTGCGGTTTTCTCTAAACGGCACGCGGCGCTCCTGGATGTGAAATGAGAAGAAAATCGAACACCAAGCAGGAGCATGGAGCATTGTTGCTGTGGTGCTGCCGGTGCCGCATTCTTTCTTTCAAGCCACGTCTTTCACAAAACAATTTGGAGTCGAAAATCCAAACCAAAAAAAAGAAGGCAATCCATTCAAACCAGTGACTGGTGATGATGAGCAAACAACCAACCATGGCATCGTCAACTACAGCAGCACCAACAAGAGCAGCAGCATCGCTCCAACAACAGCAACAACAACAAAACGCGGAGGAAGAGCGACTGGCTCTGCTGTCACTGTTGAATGATGTGGTGTCGCATCTGCCCAACAATCGAGAGGAAGCCGTCAAGATGATCATTCCGTGGTTGGGCATGTTGGTGTGGCCTCTGATAGTGTCTCTTCCTCTACTGCTGTCATCTAGCTGGAGTCCTATTTCCTATCAAGATTTATTTCCAGCCGAATGGTACGAGTACAATCCCATGAATCCAAGCGAACGTCCCAAACCACTCGGGCTGTTTCTAGGCTTTGTGGCTGTGGCCATTGGTAATGCCTTTGTCATTGGGTTTGCCTATCTGTACAAGTTTGGCTACTTGTCTGCCGTGCGCGGCCAAGAACCACCGCTGATTCAACGACGCCTCTTGGCAAATGACTATGAGTTTATGGAGGCCGTCAAGGCGCATCTCTTTCAACCCGAAGGATTCGTCTTGTTGGGGATCTACTTGGCGTCCATGTGGATGTTCAAACTCATGCCCAATTCCTACTACAGTTTTGAAGGAGGCATTCAATGGAGAGAGACATTTCTCTGTTTGGTCTTGCAAGATGGTTTCCAATTCATTATGCATCGACTCGAACACGCACTCTCACCGCGACTCTACCAATTGTCACACAAACCCCATCATCGATTCATCAATCCCAAAATGTTTGATGCCTTTAATGGATCGCTCGCCGATACCATTCTCATGATCCTCACACCACTCTATCTGACATCCAATGTCATGCGGACGTGCAATGTTTGGACGTACATGGCGTTTGGATCGACGTACTCGTGCTGGTTGACCATGCTCCATTCCGAATACGTATTGCCATGGGATGGATTGTTCAAACGATTGGGATTTGGAACTCCTGCCGATCATCATGTTCATCACAGTATCTTCAAGTACAATTACGGACATTTATTCATGTGGTTTGATATCGTCGCAGGAACATACCGAGATCCCAGAGATCTGGCGCCCAAATTGTTCAACCCGCATGTATGATACATGACATGACAACACGACAAACTATACTTGTGTGTGTGTAGGTGTGTGGGAACGCCTTCTGTTGTAGCGATTCGATTCCAAAAACGAAACGAGAAACTAGTTACTTTTTTCTAATTGTAATGTGATTGTCAATTGTTTGGCTTTTTCCAACTACATACATGTACGCATCAGACCAACCGACTAGACGCCTTAGCTTAGATAGAGATGGTGTTGACCATGGGCTAGCCCAACAGCTACCGGTGCGAACAACTGCAGAACGTTCCGAAGGCAAGTGTTGACTCGACTCAGGCGATTGTCACTGATTCATTCGCTCCTGGATTATCCAGGACTGTCTATGTGGCTCGGGGCTGAGTTATTAGCTATTTTGAGAAACATTGCTTGTATCCTCCCAAAAGATCCAACAAGCTGGCTGGCTAGGGAAGCAAGTAGGCACAAATTTGGGAGCAACTCGCTAGCTTGCTAGTGTCCTCGTAGTCGCGGAGGATAAGCCATCAATCAACTATCATAGCAAGTCTAACTGGCGTCCCTGAACACACTCACACGGCGAACCTGTCGCCACATCTGAAACGAGGAAGTCATTGGCCTTGCTGGCTGGTGAAGCGGAATGCCTGGCTGCCTGTTCTGCAAAGTATCGACAATACAGCTTCTCCCTCCTCTCGACTCGACTTGAGTGATGGGAGGGTCTGTTGCTCCATGGTGGGAGCAAAGAGGCAGCTCGAGCAGAGGGCGCAAGTGGCAGCCAGCCATGCACCAAGCCTACGAGATGATCCTCCGTTCTTTGTCTTGGTACGGTACCAGCCAACTGAACAATTTGCTGCCTGAGTACCGGTAGCCCGGCAGATTGCTTGAGCAGCATGCTAGAAGCCGCGACACAAGCTGCAAAGAGAGGTGGCACTAGACTGCTTGCTTCATGGACCGTGTCGTGGAACAAAGTTGTCTGCCCCTGGAGCTCAAGTTCGGATTGCTTTCCGTCTTTGTCGGCGCTGCTCCCAGCACGAGCATGCAAACAGCTGTGCCACGAACGCTGGCAAGAATAATAGCACGGTAGGGCCCACAGTAAAATACTACTGATACCGTATTGCGCAAGCAATATGATGGCTGGGACAATCAATTCTACTTGCCTTCGAATTTTGCAATGGTTGATACTGCACAGGTTTTTCTTGTAGATCTGGTAAACCAAGTACTCGTATAACAAACTCTCGAGCAAGCATAGAATCAGTGAAAAGGGGGGAAATTGAACACAAGGTAGGAAGAGAGCAGCACCGGGGATAAATCGGTGCGTAGGGACAAGCAATCCTAGCAGGAGCTCTAGCCAGCAAACAGCCTTTCTTTGCCTCGGACACCAGAAAATGACACTCGAACAGAGCTACGCTGTGGATTATTTAGCGGTCGTTAGTGAAGCTGAGTGCTGGATGGCTATCAGTACGTAAAAGTTATCATTGACGCTCCAGGTGGTGCTGACATTACGGGGCTGTAAGACGACTTTCTCAATCGTGTACTCGAGGAGTACCGCTGGTTGGTGATGATGAGAGACTTTGTCAGCTATCAGATGTAATTAAGCTACCAGCTACCTCGGCGGAATACGGTATGCTGCTACATGCCTGCCCTTGTCTCTGACGGCCATTCGCAATTTCACTGCTTGCGCTGCCTCCCAAGCTTGACGGGATCGTGGATTGGCAGCGTGGAGGTGCAAAGGTGCAAGCCTGAGATCTTCTTCCTCCTCTTTGGACTGCTGTTTCAAGCGGCTCTGCTGTATTAAAATAGCCATTATTGTGGCGGGCTCAACACGCGCGTGCGCTTGTTCCTCGATTCTTATTGGCCCTTTTATTCGGCATAAAGCAAATGACACATGCAAATGGCAGTAAAAGACACATGTTGATGCTGTTCACATCATCGGCTGTTGGGTACTTTTAGTAGCTCGTAATAATAAGCTTCAGCGATCTCTTGAGTTTTGTTGCTGTGGCAAAAGGGCTGACCCCGGAGGTTAGAGCTTGTCTGCTGTTTGTGTACTATCATAGTAGCTGGTAAGATAGCTTCGGCAGTCGGTAGCGACGATTTCTTCTTTCTTACTTGAGATCCAGCACAGAGTCTGCCGGTACTTGTCAATGCCGAACACTTCATCTTGGATATTATTGAGAAAGCTACCCAACAAATCGAGGAAACCAACCAACCGCCAATCAAGACAGGAAAGTGGATCTGATCAGTCGATTGCAAATTTTGGCTGTCAAATCTTTCAGTGAGATCATTCATTTATCTAACCATTTATTCTACAAGATATCACCATGACAACCTTGGATGCCACAGATGAGGCGGCATTGGTGGACTCCTTCTTCTTGCCAGGTGGAATTTTGGATCCAGATCAAGAAGAAGACCAAGAAGAAGCAGAACCAGAAACTCGAAAGCCACCGTATCCCCCGGGCATGGGCCCGGCAACAACAACCACTCCTTATCAATGGACTGACGCACCTCCACTGACACAACCTACTCGACCCTATCTGCCACCAGAAACAGATGAACTGAGGGACGAAGAGCCCAATTCATTTTGGAGTACCAACAATGCTGCTAGCAATATTCCGTTTGACCCAACCCCACAACCCTTTGCAACAACCAGCACTCCCGAGCCTTGGATGCTGGCAGCAACTTTAGAGGAAACACTCCAAACAACCAGCAATCAGGAGGAACCCAACAACTTGCTGCACAATCCAGGACTCTTTCCCTACCGCAATAGTTTGCAGCAAAGCAACAGTCAAAACAGTGATCTGGTGGCCCAATTGCCACACCGTGCACCCGATCATGATCCCCTGAAGAATTTGCAAGCTCTGCAATTTACGTCTCCTCTACCAGGACCACTCGGCACAACCACAGCCGTTACCACCACCAGCGGAAACCAACAGCCACAAAAGCCACCTTCCGCGCAAGAAGTCGAAGATGTCCGCAAAATGGTCTCTGTGCTATCTTCCTCATTGCGAAATGTAGTTGGGTCGTCGGATCATGCTCTTCCTGAACATTTGTTGCAGCCAGATAGCCCACCCAAGATTATTCGACGCCGATCGTCCTCCACGACACATCGTCTAATCAACCTTCCTTTGGAACTCCCCGATGAGCAACAACCAGGTGCTCTCAATAATGAGAATTTGGTCAACCACGACGACGACGATTTTTTGATTGATCAGCAGTCCACCACATCATCCTTGTCTAGTGGCAGTGCCAAGCGGGATGATTCCCACCGCTCGCACTCA
Source organism: Seminavis robusta (assembly GCA_903772945.1). Taxonomy (NCBI): domain Eukaryota; phylum Bacillariophyta; class Bacillariophyceae; order Naviculales; family Naviculaceae; genus Seminavis; species Seminavis robusta. The sequence continues at coordinate 10,964 of CAICTM010001265.1, read as the reverse complement.
CCAGTACCACTCAGTGTCCATTATCTACCATCGGAAACATCCTTTCTTGTAGAACAACAGCAACACCAGCCGTCCAAAACATTTTTGCCTGAAACAGATGAACCTCTCTTGTTCCCACCGTCACAAACAGCATTGCCAGTACCCGCAACACAAGAACCACCACACTTTTCCACTTTGGCGGTAGTAGCACCACCGCCGGGGTACCAACATTTGCCGCCCCCGCAACGTTTGCGGTTTGAGGACGAAGAACCCAAACCACAACCAGCACCAATCCCGTCCCTGCCACCTCGCAGCGAAGCACCAGTACCTTCACAAGAAGAAGACGAACCACCAGAAGAGGACGAAGAAGAAGCGCTGGAAGAAGAAGATAGTTGGCAACAAGTTGGACCCAAAGAGTCACGGGAACCACCAAAGGAGCCAAGAATTGCTCCAAAGCCTACGGAACCACCACCCACGGGACCTAAAAAGTCATTTGATGCTGCAGTGACAACGGCCAGGACCAAAAATAGCAATCTGGTTGGTCAGCAAAAGACAAGCACTACCACAACCACACCTACGATTGTAGCAGACTTGACGGTGGAACCAAGAAAGGTTGCTGCAGCCATCTCCACCACCACATCGACCAGGAAGAAACGATCAGGGAGAAAGCAAAAATCCTCCAAAAAGGGGACCACAGGAACAGGTACTCGAAACAACAGAGAACCCCAACTCCACCAAAATGATGTGCTCAAGACTGGAAAGACCCATGTCGCGGTGGAGGAAGCACCCCCTTCAATGGAAAGTCCCACTCGAACGACTGTGCCATCAACAGGGACCACCATCACGAGACCTGCGACAACTGCAACCAAAACATCCAAAACGAAACCGGTATCCCACACGACAGTAACAGGAACCACATCATCGAAAACAACAGGAACGACCAGAACTACCACGTCAAGGAATACCGTGACTTCGGTGCTTGTTTGGATTGACAACAGCATGGACTTTGCAAGACGCTCCGCACAGTTCCAAATGTCACTGCTATCGCGAATGATACAAGAAGCAGTGAAAGAAGCAGTTGAACGACAATCGATTGCTGGCTGCTACGCAGTCATCTACTTTACGCCAGTCATGAGTGATTTGATCATGGACCAATGTGTATGGCTGCCTCACTTCTTTCCAGGTATCATTCTGGGCATTGTCCTGACATTGATCTGCCGGTCCATGTTGAAGGATCAATACCTGATTGAAATGGCTTCTTTCTCGCCTACCCAGTTTGCAGTTCCTCCGCCACAGCAACAAGGTGAAAAAGTTGGACGAGGCGCTTCAACTAGAAAGAAGGCCCAGAAGGTAATCCCCAAAGTCCCGCAACAGGACACGGCGGCAGTGACTCTGTCACAAAAGGAGCACCGCTTGCAGGAGCTTCGGTCAATGGAGGCCAAGATCTGCATACGCCTGCTGAGGAGCCTTCGTTGGGTGCTGCCAACTGTCGTCCTTGCGACGGCTGTGGTGGACCGGACAGCCGAAGAAGACATTGTACCTGCTCTTCGCCTTGTGGTCGCCTTTGGGTTGTCCATGTTGCAAACATTTAACTTGTTCAGCACTTTGGCATGGATCAGTGCATCCATCCAGGTGTTGTTTGCCCTTACCATGCGAAATAATCATACCTACATGGAGCGTTGGTTTGGAGTGGAAATCATCGTGGGTTCCCTCGGCTTATCAACGCTTCGGTTTTTGCGGTTAAGCTCTGGTGCTAAACAGAAGTACGTGTAATTGACTTCGAAGCAATGAGCATGTCATCACAAGCGACAACAAACAAAGCACGACCATGGCCAAACGCGTTACCATCACCCAGAACTGCATGTGCAATGCCAGTACGACGTACAAGCAGCGATCGAAAGGTCCAAGATTGCGTACGAAAATGCAATGCCAAGAGGATCATTCCTTTCCTGCAACTTTCTCCGTCGAAATTGGGAGCATACCGATTAGCAGGTCAAACGCAAAATATCCATCGATCATCAGTTCGACAATTGCTTGAAATTCATCCTTGTTGGGATCATTGCCGCTAGTCAAGTTGCAGATATCTGGTTTGCTGCCTGCCATTCCAGCGGAAGCATTGGCGGACACAATACAGGATACACGCTCGACTCTGGAAAAGTTGGAGCTATCTGAGTTGCGTATCTCTCGGGATGCTCGTCTACCACAACTCAGGAAAGCTCTGAAAGAACACCCAACACTCGAAAAGGTATCATTATGTGGGCTCAGTTTCCGGGATGGCAGAAATTCGAGGAGTATCGTGCGATCGCTTGCAACGGACCCCAAACTGCAAAAAGGAGTGCTGGAAAATTCCTATGTTCAGCAGCCAGTACATTGAGAGCATTTAAGGATCTCAGCCAAGAACCCGGCCTCCGCGATTTGCACTGTCGAATGCCTTGGTGACGGCTTGCTACTTTGGTTCGCTTTTGTGAGAACCTGGCTGCCACCATTGCCTCCACCAATCTGAAGTCTCTCTTGCTTGGAGACGACGAATTCCTGCTTGGGTTTGGAAATGATAACGTTCAAGCAACATGCTGGTAGATCCAAAATGCATGCTTTAGGAAAATTGAGTCATTGGGTCAACCGAACCGAACATACTTTTGCTGCAACTTGCAATGGCGCTCCGGACGAATCGAAATCTCAAGAAGCTCCGAATTGGGTATCCTGGAGGTGAAAGTAGAACCAGCTTTGAAGCAGCGGTGGGGACTTTTGACGATCAGGTTCGCGCTGTCTTGTACAGCACTCTGTAAGAACATAACTTTGTACTCCATCATACTGAGTTCGAAGGCATGGAGTCGAGTCGATATGGAATGCTTCCTGCATTCGCCAATACTTGAAACTGAACACGGCTGGTCGACGATTCCTGTTGGAGGATCGAAGCATGGTCAGTAGACTAGCCTCAGTCGTTGCTTCTTGCCCACACGACCCCATCGTTGCTTTCTACTACATGTAACCCTAAGCTTTTTAAAAAAGAAACCATAACAGCAAACTCTTGGTGTTGCCTTAGTGATTTGGTGCACCCATAAGCTCACCGTCGAAACCTCCGAATTGGTGAGGAGGAGGAAAAGAGCTCAAAACTATAGCAATCTTCACTTCTGCCAGGAACGACCATACCACGATGACAGCACCGCTTCCCGTCTGCTCAGCGAAGTTAAGCATCGTCGGGCCAGGTTAGTACTACGGTGGGGGACCACGTTGGAATCCCTGGTGTTGTTCTTTTATTGAGGCTTGGTCCAGCTTGGCGGTCGCTGTTGTTGATATCTTTGCATCTTTGTAGCAGCATTGGCATCAACCGCAGCAACACGACGATTTGGGTGGCTGCAACCGGCTCTAAAAAAGTGGCCAAAATTTCACACCGTGTTCAACAAAAATTTCCAGCTCTGTTGGCTTGAGTTAAATGGTCAAAACTGTCCATCCTCTCAACAACAGCCTCCACCTTCACCTTTTTTATGTTGAGAGAGACCATGACGACGACAACATCCACAAAAGACGAACCGCAGGAGACAGCACTGGACCCGACCTTGGTGAAGAAATTGGTCATGAAGGAATTTGATGGCCGACGTATGATATCCAAAGAAGCGTCATTGGCGGCTGGTGAGCTATTGCGGCTCTTTATTTTGGAAGCCCGCAATCGCGCTTCTATTGAGGCGGAATGCGATACCGAATGCGAGACAAGCAACGATGGCAAAGTGCTGATTCGACCCGATCATATAGCCAAAATTGCGGCCGAGTTGCTCATGGACTTTTCGTAACCCAACAAGAAGGCATTGCTACGCCCCACTCTACTGGTACCGTAGTGTGTCTACTACTTTACACTACAACATGTCCAGAGGCCTTCCTTGAAGCCCCTCAACGAAATGAAAAGCAGCAACTCATTGTTTATTGAAACAGCAATGAGGTATTGGTCTGCGCCAGGCATCTTTTTGGGATTAAAAAAAGTCAGGCTCGGAAAGAGCCAAGAGAACAAGTCTGTGATACTGTCACTGTTCATGTACCGTACTCAGTTGGGAGACCATGGACCCGCAGACAGCAATTTACCAGGGAATATTATAACATCCATAAAATCGCCTTATCCGTACCCTCTTGTTTTGTTTTAGTTCAGCCGGCAACATCCCATAACGAAAAGTACTAGCAAAAGCCTACCGTAGGACCCACTAACTAACTAGCAGCCCCATCAGTAGATAGACCAACCACACCAGGATGGCCGGAGGAGCATATCATCCCTGTCAAGGCAATGCCATGAGCAGGATGACCAAGGCTTCTCTATCCTTGGTTGTATTGGAGACTGCTTTGAGCAGCCTCAGATCTAGTAGATCAAAACTAAACATGCACACTATTTTTCAATCTATCGCTATCTGGTAGCATATGGCAGCCCAGGCCAGTGCCTAACTAAGAAGTTTGCGGCCGTTTTTCGTATCAGAGTAGTTTGTTGCTCGTACTGGTACGCAGAAGCAACGTCCCAGCGTGCCGTAGCCAATTAGGCCCGCTGCTTACGGTGGTATGTTTAGCTATGCATAGCTATGTGTTGGATGATGCTTCTTGAATAGCACGGCACCAAGCTAAGAGGCATAATATTGCTTTCGTAGCTTCGAGGGGGCAGCCAATTGTACCCCACATGAGCCTGCCAAAAAGTCTCAGCCTTCTGACCTTGTTGGCCTAAGCCTGCACTGGATATGTTTCTGTTGCCTGGTCAGAAGATGCGTTTGGGTTTCTAGCTACAATTGCTCAGCCATCCCACCAGTACACATACATCTATGCATAGGATAGAACCTGGACGAAGTTGCCTCGGCCCCGTGGTACCTCATGCTGTTGTATCATGTGGATGTGACTTTACACGAGATTTATCCCAGAGAGAGCTAACACTTCATGGCATAAATGAGACTACTGTACCTCACCGTGACAGAGTGACGACAAAATCGGCAACAGGCCATTCGTGCCAATATATCTTGTGAATGTCGCAGTTTCATCCTGCTCCCTGGGATCGCTCTGCGTCAAAGAATTGCCACATCCCTCCTTTGAATGATGTAGACTGACGTTTGTAGCCACCAACAGACAACTCCAACATTGAATTCGTCGGAGTCAAAGATCTTTTGTCTAAGTTATCTGTACGATTCCAAACCTTTCTGCGCTCCATCCGATTTGGTTAGCAACAAGCCAATGCTACCGAACGTTTCTTGTCACACAGCACGGTGAAAATCTGAACTTTTACTCTCTGAAATGTACTCTTCTCTTGTCTATTTTTTGGACACGGTAAGATTTAGGAGCTGCGTTCCATGTGCATCCAACAAAAATGAGGCGGCAACGAAACGAACGTTGTCAGAGCATCTTATCCAGAAAATCGGCAATCAATTGAGATCGATCATGCACTCATCCAGTTCATCGTCAGTATCTGCTCACAATCTGTATCTCAGCAGAAGTCCCAAACATCCTCATCACAATTCTCTCAAGTTTCTATTTCAACCATGAAGATCGCCCCTATTGTTTCTCTCTTGGCCGTTGTGGCTCCCTTTGCGTCTGCCTTGAAGGGTAGCAAGGTATGTGCAATAAATATGGCATCGGATTTGTGTTTGATTCTTTTTTTCGTGGCTTGCAGATGATAATAATGTACATGCCTCCTCACGTCGTTGCTGCTGCTGTTTTTACAGAGAATCGAAAGCCGTGCCTTGAAAGAAGATGACGGTGATGGAGACGGTGATATTGACACTGAAGAGATTATCGAAGCCATCACGGACGCAGCTTGTTTTTCGAGTGTCTCCACCGTGCAGGTGGAAAACAAGGGACCAATGGCCATGAAGGATCTTCAAGTTGGCGACAAAATTCTGACTGCTGCCAATGATTATCAACCTGTGTATGCCTTTGCCCATTGGGAACCAACAGTGGAGGGCGATTTCTTCCAGTTTGTCACGGATGATTCTACTTTGGAAATGACAGGAGATCACTTGGTCTTCCTGGCCAATAAGGCTACCCCTGTCCCTGCTGCTTCCGTTCAAGTGGGAGATATTCTCTCTCCTGCTGCCAAGGTCGCTCAAGTCAACACTATCCAACGTGAAGGTCTCTATGCTCCCTTGACACAGGCTGGAAACTTGGTAGTGGATGGCATTGTTGCTTCATCTTACATTTCTTTGCAAAACAAGGCAGAAAATGTCCAAGTGGCATCCATCACCACCAGCATGTCGCAACACAGCTTTGTTCATATTGCCATGTCTCCTTTCCGCTTGATGTGTTTGGGGATCAGCAGCAGTTTTTGCCAGAGTTACAATGAACATGGTATGCCACACTACGTGGCCAGTGGCATTGCATTCAAAGAATGGGCGGAAAGCCAAAATGTTGTTGCACAATGGTTCCTCTTGGCTCTTTCCTTTTTGGTTCTTGGAGTCAGCATGACTTTGGAAAACACATTTGGTGCTTCCTTGGCTCCTGCCGCTGTGGTGGCATTGGGTGCTGTCTTTGCCTTCTTCAAAGCTACCGGCCTTTCGGTTCGCGCCAACAAGACAAAGACAGCCTAATCACAACAATCCACTGACTGATTGGTAGATTGATTGGATGGATGGCAGATGAACGTCAATCAACGACATGGAAAGGGACAGCAATCCACGTGCACTTGACTGTTACCGTACTATCCAAGATGGCGTGGCGAAAATATGAGGATGGGAAAACGCCACCCACGTCAGTAACAAATCCAAAACAGATATCGTCCGTGTTGCCCACAATGGATCAACTACACTATGGACGATGGATCACAAATGTAGCTTATTATATAACGAAATAGCTCGAACATGGGTTAAAAAGGAAGAGCGTTTGTTTGCTAGACTATAGCTTTGCACCATTACCGGTAGTTGCTACTTGGGGCATCCAGCAAACACTCCATCAGGGTCGAGCAATTGTATGCATTGTCGTGTCTTGAGAAAGGCCTCATGGCAAGCAAAACCACTTTCATAGCCATGCCGCTTTGTTTCTCCTTCGACCAAGGATGTGTGAAACTTATCGCATTCCACAAACTTGGCATGTGCCTTGTCGAGTTGTTCCTTGATTGTGTCGTCTTGGCCAGCATCCGTGTACATGGCGTAGGTTTGAATCCCCATGTCGGGAGTGTACCCCAACGCCAATTCCTGGTTGCCATGAACCTTGGATTTGAGGTTGGGATGAACACACACAAGTAACGTATGGGATGGTGCTGGCGGCTTGTCATCCGACATCCACATATCCACCAATGGTTGTATCAGAGATTCCATTTCCTCTGTTCCTTGCAGGGTTTCAAAGGCCTTGTCACCCATAAAGACTTGCGTTTGATATCGCGTGCTGGAGGGATACAAGTCTTTGAAGAATGCAGGTACGTTTTCCGCCTCTAGTTGTGTCGGCATTTCCTCCGGTGGGACCAGCAGTCCTTCTGCTGTGCTACCATATCGCTTCCACAACTCCCAACTTTCCTCTGGTGTGTCACCCCAAATCATGAGTCCCAACAGAGTGACCATGGACTCGCCAGTAGCCTCTTGGACAGCCGGAGGTGCATAGGTCATGACACTCGTGATTTCAATCGCATCATTGCCATCCTTGTGGATTGTTTTGGCCAAGTCGAATGCCTTTGGCCAGTCGGTGAGTTTGTAAAACAGAGTGCCACTCATGACTCCTTTGGGTTTTGTAGGCAGCGAGGGTCCCAGTGTATAACTGGTAATCACACCTGGGAACGCGGTGTAGGCACCTCGAATGAGATGCAAAATGGCGGCTTGTTTGGGATCACTTTTCTCATGGGAGGAGGATGCCGTGACGACACTTCCATCGGGCAAAACGACACGGGCCTGCGATACCCACGTGGATCCCATGCCGTATTTGGGAAACCCAATTCCATAGCCACCACCCAAGAGAAATCCACCAATGGCCACTCCATCACAATGACCACCTGGAAAGAACAAGTCGTGAGGAGCCAAAGCTTGGACAATAGCACTGCCCGTGGCACCCGGCCCCACATGGACGGATTTATCTGCCTGGTGCAGTTCGATGGAATTCAAATCACCGACATCTAGTAGAGCCGTTCCCGATCCCTGTAACCAGGAACCTTCCCAGTTGTGTCCTCCCGATCGAACGCAAATTTTCAACTTTCGGTCAACACAATACCGGACAGCTGTTTGCACGGCCGCTACGGATTTGGCTTGGAAAATGATGTCAGGGTAACAGTCGCGTGCGGGACGTTTGGCATTGTAGCATCGACTGGTAATGGCACTGGCAAACTCAGATGGCGATGACGGAGTCAAGACAACGAGATCTTGGGAAGAGGATGGCAGAGATGCCATACTGCGATGAGATCTGGGAAAAGTTCTGTATCGGTAGTTGTGTCCGGAGGATGCTGCTAGGAGAAAACAAAACCTTCTAACACAGATCTTTCCATGAAGGCGAGGCATGAAGGAATGCTCTCCTTCTTACCAAACTGTACTGGTAGCGAGTCTCTTGAGAAAGCCTCTACTGAGCAGCTACTGTAGCAAGGGGGTGCAGAGAGAATGTCAGGAACAAGGTGGATGTTGCATCGGAACTTCGGATTTTTGATTGAAAGAAGATCCACCAGATCTTTTGTTAAATTGACGAAACAGAGTTGAAAATGGACTTCAAGAACTGGAAAAACGAGTATTCCAGTCAAAGCATTGGAACCAGATGCCATGAACCGGTAGCGGTAGCTACCCATGCGGTGGACTCCTTTTAGAATCGAAGCACTGTGCCTGCTTCGTTGCCCCGTGTGAGAAGGCCCAACACTTGCATGCCCAGTCTGAAAAACACCGCTGTGGTTTGATCATTCTGGCAGCATACCGGTACCGTACCAGTAGAGAGGGTGTGCCTCCGAGGTGCATTTTGCTTTGAGAGAAAGGAACCGTACCAGTAGGTGCAACCAACTGCAGCCATTGATTTTAGTTTAAGGAGCTCTTTAACCCATTCATTGAAATGCACTGAGCACTTGTCCTGTGCAATGAGAATTCTCTGCCGACTATGTCTGCACCACATGTACCAGGTAGACTACCATGAAATTAAATCACCGAAACATACATGTCCACTTTCCAACCTCAAAGATCTTCATCATGCTTCTTCCTCTTCTTCCTTGTAATGGATGATCCTGTTGTTCCTTCTCCATCATCCTCACGAAGCCCTTGCACCAATGCATCCACCTCATCTGCCAATTGACGCATTTCTCCAGCGATTTCTTCCAAACGACTCAATTTTTGGGCTGTCGTCAGTGAATCGTCCACCGTAGTCCCACCATCCAAGACTTGTGCATACTCCGGTGAAATCTGTGGAGGGGCCCCATTTGGCAAGGTAGCTCCACAGGATACTGTGTCAGTTTCGTTGCAGCAGGGATTGGCAAACCAATCACAGTCTGGCAAGATCAAATCTTGCTCCCCCACAACTAAAAAGCACTCCAGTTCTCCCACATTGGGAATGGTTTCTCCTGTGGGATCCAGCAATTCCCCACCTGGAGGAGCATTTCTAGGTATAAAGCGTTCCGCATTCAAGGGTGGATCCAGGTCACTCTCCAAAGCAGTGTAGGTTTGACCAGCATCCGTGCCTGCATCCCATGGCTTGACTTGAATTTTGATGTGATCATACCAAGTGCGAGAGTACTCATCAATGAGCCAATAGCTGTAAAATCCAGTGTACCAATCTGGACTGGGCTGCATGCCGGCCATCATGGAAAGGTAGGGGTAGGTGAAATCAGCCTCAATGGGTGGAATATGAACAAAGTTGGTTTGGCTGACAAAGAACTGAGCTTGCTCATATTCCTGATAGTCCTTGACTTGGGCACCTTGCTGCATCATTTCTTGAATCAGTACATCAGTGAAGCCATCCTGGAGCATAAAGAACAGTTAGCATAGAAACAGAGACTTTTCAAAGAATTGCCAGCTTGAATGAGTAGCAGCGCTGTATCAACTTACCTCTGCCAACTTTTCCACTCCCCGGGTGACACCCCTGCTGTGTACCCATGGCTGGAACTGCAAGGTATGGGTCCATAGGATAGGTCCAGCCCATCGTCCTAGCTCAAAGGGAAAGTTTACTGGCTGTCTTGCTTCTGTCCAAAGATTCCGAAAGGTACACTGATAGGCAACTCTTTCGACAGTATCCCCGGTTGTGTTCTGCAGTTTCAACCAGAGACTCCTCTTCATTGCCTGCAGCAGGACAATGTCAAGGAAGAGAGACAAGTAGCCACGAGCATCCGCTTCATCATCTGGTATCAAAGAGGCGTTTGTTGTTGTTGTTGTGTAGGCAGACTCCCGCTATCTTGCTACAGCGTATCTCGCTTCTCGACTTCGCTTTTGGTCATTCAAGCCAAAGATCCTAATTAGAGCCAGCCAAAATGCTTTCACATGCAATTTGGCATCAGTTTGAGACGTGCCTTGTCGCCTCCATTCATTTTGGCCGAAGGCGAACCCAAGCCAACTACTGGTAGCTTTCTCGCTTCACCATCTCTTTTCCGACTGCATTTTCCTTATTATTGGGATACGATAGTCGTTGTACGCACGATGGCAGAACAAGGAAACGACATGTCGTGATGGTGATTGGTCTAGCAAACCCCGTCTGGCCAAGGTCATGTTGTCTACCCGCAACACCCAAGAGTCGTGCATTTCGGTGAATACCTGTGTGGCGCTGACGTACGAAGATGAAACGGCAGCCAATTCGCTACCTGACGAGTGTGAACTATCATGGATCCGATGGTGCCGACAAAGTGGGATCCAGCTTGGCGCCCTTTTTTGATCAAGAGCCGGCTGCACCCGAAAATGATAATATTGAAGAGAAGAAGAGCACCCGGCAATCATCGTACCTGGGCATTTTAGGAGCCGCCGTGGGGATGGGCATTGAAGACTCGGACGATATCGACAAAATACAAACCTTTTTTCAAACCTTACGAAGCCGACTGCCTCAAAGTATCAGCCGTCTCCACCCTTTCAATCTATGAAGGAAGAGACGCAGCC
>CAICTM010001264.1:0-32739 GCA_903772945.1 Seminavis robusta | reverse complement strand
ATAGAAGCAACCATAAAGGAACAGCCTCTTCGAAGCAGCGATTTCTTTAATAAGTGAAGGTGGACAGCTACTTTATCATCATTATTATTATTAAAATAATAGTATTTTGTTTTGCAACACTCTGGCTACATGTACTTTTACGTGTTGCCTGTCGACTGTCGAATGTCGAAGAAGACTAAGATCTAAGATTCCACTGTAGAGCTCTAGTACATTTCTACGTAAACGGTGGTCTGCGTTGACCAATCCGAACCAGCTCCGGTTGCAGTGGAGGGGACCCTTTGCTGCCAAACGCCAAAGAGATAGATGAGAATCAAGAGTGAATCAAGCTGGGGCTGCTCGTACAAGAGAGAGAAAAAGACGGCTATAGGGTTGATATCATGATGGCCAATTCACCCCCAACCCGAAGTATTCTCTATTCTCTGCCGGTACCTAGCGCACATCGTGTGCAGTTTGCGGTACTGGTACGCTACATATCCTTAACCTGCTCTTGTCGGTTAGTCGGAAGTGTGAGATGTTTCACATCTAAAGACTTTCAATCACGATCAGGAAGGCCCCGTCATGCGACTTAAAGTCCCGGATCGATCAAAGTCGCGTAGGATCGCTAAAAGTCGTTCGACTTTCCAAACGACTTTCAGCGATCCTACACGACTCTGTCACCTTGCTTATAGAAAGCGTGCGAGAAAGTCGCACGCGACTTTCATGCGACTCCACGCGACTTTCTGTACGACTTTTGATGCGACTTTGGATGCTACTTTGCGACTTTTTGCTGATTTTTATAGATCCGCGGCATTCACAGCAGGTCGCGTGACCGGGCGACCTGCCAATATGAGAAGTACCACAATATTTGAGAGGCAGCAGACAAGATATCAGAAAAAGCCGACCATGGTGCGCATTTCTCACTTTGCCAACAACCCCCACTACAACAATTCTGCACTACGCTAAAGCTAGTGTAAAGATCTTTCGAGTGTTTTTGAGTTTGAGAGAATGAAGTTATGAGAGAGATTAGAAAGCTATGAAAACTAATCGACGAGAGAGATCATCATCAAAGGATCGTAGATCTGGCTATCCCGGGAGACCAAATATATAAGCAGTGTGATAGAGTAGGGTTGGTAGTAATCCTACGTTTTCCACGATCCTAAAACGTGACGCGTGGAAGGTTTGTCTAGCCTGGATCTAGTAGCGTAGAAGTACTCCACGCTGGCTAAATATCATAGAGCGATGTTTCATCATCAAACTAGTATGACCGAGCGGTCATTGAGAACCTCGTCTCAAATGACTATTCACGAGGACTCGGTCATTGAGTCGAACTCAAACCCTATCTAGGATCGAGTCGGCGAATAAAGGCTAAGAGCCGTGTATTGCATTCGCCCCCTGACAAGGGTCACAGAAGGCGCGGGGGAAAACAGCACGAAGCCATATGACAAGAGTAGAGAATCACGCAATGATCCTTCTAACTAGCCGTTCCGAAGCCTCGTTGGTAGTACATGTACATGTGCGTCGCACGATGGCAATCCTACAGGGGATCAGGCCTTGTATGGGTGTAATACTTATGTTCCAAGTCTGGTAACTTGGCCGCCGTGGCGGTAGCATGTTGGAGCCGTACAGTGCCATTGTCATTGACTCGGTCTATGTGTAAGGACCTTTGTACTTGGCTGACCGTTCTTGCGGTGCTGATACTGTTGAATCATCACTGTATCGTTGACATTGTTTGATGAGGGACACGCGTGCGTTTTCCCTATCGTTGTTTTGTTGGATTAGTCGTTGGCGACGTTCCTTAATGTACTCCAGTTGGCTTCGAACCGGACGTTTGTGAATCGCGTCACGATTGACAAAGCTGTGCGGGCGTTGACGCAAGGTGGTATGAATCGTGCATTCATTGCAAAGCGAACCGCCGTGAAGACTCCATCCCAGGATCATTCACGAGGTGTCTTGGCACTTTATGTTTTGAATCAGCGATCAAGTCGCGTCTGGTTTGATGAGCACGCTCGACCATAGAGTTGGCTGAGGGTTACGCGTGGTGATGAACTTGCGACGAAGTCCTATTCATCCCGGGTCTTTCGACCTCTCGTGAACTCGCTTCCTCTATCCAATGATAACTCAGCAGGCCATGGATACCGAGTAAGCCACACTTGTTCTAGCGATGCTAATTCTGTCTGCTGCCTTGCGAGCATGATCTCTCAATCTCGGAATCCATCCCGTTACGGGATCATCATTGTCCAAGCAATTGAAGTGTGCAGGAATTCTTTTCTTAGGATCCCCGACGTTAGTAAGGGCCTATCAGGTCAATACATAGTCTTTCCCAAGGGATCTCCTCGCAAGCTTTTGGAGGCATCAATTCCCAGCTTACGCGTCTTGTTTTGTTCATCTTGAGCTTTGGCAACGCTACATACGCCCGCACAGTCCTGCGCAGTCCTTTCCAAGGGGTGTAGTAGTTGGCTGATGGTTAGTTTCGTTGCGAGTCTCGCCAGGGATGCATCAGCACACCATGGTACCATTTCAACTAGCCTTCTTCTGCAATAGTTTTAGATACGACGATTTTCTCTGTCCTTTAAACTACTAAGTGTAGGAATTATCCCCTCTGGGAAATTGCTTCTTGTAGTCGTTTGTGTTTGTCCCTGAGGAGCTCTTAATATCGTTGTCGTACTTCTGAACGATGTTCGATCTCGGGGAACGAGAGAGGACAACTCGCCTAGGAAGTCTCTTCGTCTGCAGGCATAGAGTAGCGATCTCGCTGCCGTCCATCTGTTCTGAAGAACACTCGTTGTTGGAGGATGTTAATCTCGACAACCCTCAGCGCACGATCGTTCTGTTCGCTTGATGTACCGTAGTTCCAGGCCGTATCTTCCAGAATAAAGCGCCATCGCATTACGCGATCGGTATTGAATTCTTACATGTAAAAATCTTCGTGGATCCGTATGTAAACGAATCTTCTGTACCTAGAAAAATGTTACGGAACTCTTTCACAGTTCTACGATACTGAGAAGGTCCTTCTCGTATACTGTAACGTGATTTGATGCAGGGTTGAGTTCCTGCGTAGAACGCGATAGGTTTACCTTTCTGGGAATTTACCGCACCTAGTTGAGTATCACTCGCATCTCGTGTGAGATAACGAATGTATCGTTGAAGTTTCAAGGCGTAGGCGAGCAAGTTTCCTTTGCCTGATGATCATATCTTATCTGGCTAAAGGGCCTTGTCGTGTTCAGCTTTCCCATTTCCACTTCTTGTTTTTTGGAAGTCAACGAAGCGGGTGGGGCCGGTACATGTGATCGTCAACATCTTTTGTCTAAGATAGTAGTTCCTAGTCCAATTATCTACCAAGTTCCTTCCTATTGGTGGAGGAGCGATATTCTTGATCGCAGTCTATTTTCTTGGTTACGTGTTTGGATCCTTCTCAAGTATCCAGTAACCTAGGTACTCAAGTTCTCCTCTTGCAGAAGAGACTTGGTAGCATTGATATTAAGTCCGGGTTCTCGAAGCCTGCGGAGAACTTCATCCAACTTTCTCACGTGATCTGCTAGAATCGCCGTTTAGTTAGGATGAAGTAGATCATCAATGTATGCAGGAGTAATTCTAGTGGACTTCAGTGTTCCCATCTTCTCTTGAAGATGTTCGGGACTATTACATAGGATGTATTTTTAAAAAAGAACTCTAAATTCACAGATTTAATTAATCAATGGGCACTTCACGATGCCCCTTTGGGAACCCCTTCAAAGAAACAGCGCTTGAAGAAAAGAAAAGGCCTAAACCTCAAGGTTGGGTTAATTCCGCAACATCGATTGTGGTTATGCATAGTTGGGAGAGCTGTTGGGTGGGGGGGGGGGTGCATTATTGCTCTGGTTGAGCTCTTTGACGTGAGGCGGCAACTTCTCTGTGCTCTGTGGTGAGTGGTGAAAGTATGAAAGTACATGTACAATGCAGAGTGCATGAGTACATCGTTCATGATGAGAATCCGCTTCAGCACCAGCAGAAGCTTTTACGTCTCAGAGTAGGGCTGATCACTCATACCGATAGAATAGAAGCCAGCAACCCACTTTCAAATATCAGTACCGTATCTCCACAAGCCCTTCTGTCACTCTCCTGTTGCACCCGGCTTGCTGAGCTCCTTCAGCTGAGTCTTCATGATTACTCTCGGTACCGCAAAAGAACCTCCGAGCTTCTTCAAACCAGACCAGTGTCTTCTTTGACGCCTGAAAACACTACCACTGCTTCCATTCACAGCACTTCTGAACCTACTAGCTACCTGGGTTCTGACCAAACATGATGTGGTCCGTCCTGGTGCTCCTGCAGAGCTCCGGGTTGTCAGAGAATGGATCGGCTACAAGGATGCTCACCACAACTTGGAAAAGATGAAGGAATTGACTGCTAAGAATCAGTACTTCGCATTTTCTGATTCACAAACTGAGATGCCAGCACGCGTGTTCTATGAAGCCATCTATGCTTCCTTCCCTGATCTTCATTTCTTTTGGGACTCGAGTCCACGACAGTTCAAGGAACAAAAACAGCCACAAACACAACATCTGTGGCGATTGTGGTAATCAAAGACTACGATGGGATGGCGAGCGAAGATCAGGTTTTCCTCTGCGCAACTTTTCGTCTCACAATTTGCAAAGAGAAGCAAAACCACTGCAAGAGCTAGCTAGCTAGAGCACATGGGATGGGATAGAATAACGGTACACCTACAGTACTATGCACTTGGTTATGGACATTTCTTGTACAACATAGCCTCTCACATCGACCTGTTCGCACCAAATTATGCTTGCTCGTTGTCATCATCATCATCAAAGAGAAGTGCTTTTTCCGCATGGTATCCCTGATTCGATGATGGAGGATCGGCAGGCGGGTCAATTGACTCCAGAGGGATTGCTTTTGCCACGGGGACAGTGTCAGCTTGTTGTCTGTCGCCGCGCCGACGCTCCGAACGATCACTGATCCTTCTCTTTCCATCGAGAGCCTCTGATGGAGGCACCGGGACAGGGTGGGGAACGGCTGTTATAGTCATTGGGACATCATCGTCATCATTCGCAGCATCGTGTACTCCGTCCCGTTTGAGGTTGATCATCGTTTGGGACCACACAGCCCCTCCGGTGGGAGCATCTGGAATCTCCAGCATTGAAGTAGCAACAGCATGTGTTTGTTGGTGGGCCACTCTGCCCGATTCATGGCTGCTGCTCTGACCCGGAATTGCCTCGGTACTTTTTGTTTTGTCCGCAGAGCCTTGAAAAGTCTGTTCGTTTTTGGAAGGAGCCAGGGAATGGCGCCTGCAGAGTACAAAGGCGCCTGCTCCTGCCAGCAAACAGACAACCGCAACAACGACGACTATAATCACCACCGAGGAACTACCTTCAGACTCGTTGCTGGGTGCTGGAGGGGCTGTAGTTCTGTCGTCTGGAGGGATGGTCACATCGGAGACGTACCCAACTTTGCTGAGTTCGCCACCATAGGTCTTCAGACTATCCACAAAAGCTGTCTTGGAATCAGGGTCATCAAATGGAAAAGCAAACATGTAGTCAAGGTCAACCTGGTCAGATGCCAAGTAGGATATGCTCTGAATGTATTCCAAAGTCACAGTTTCCTGCAGACGGCGATGGCGACGCCCACGGACAATGTCTTGCACATTTGAAACTTGGAAGGTTGTAGAGTATGTAATGATAGAGTCCTGTTGAACAAGAACACGCTGGCAATGCAATGCAGCGGCTTCTTCCCAATTCTGAACATCAGCAAGTCCAAGTGATGCAACACCAAAAAGAGTCATGCTTAGACCAGACATGGATGCTTCAAGAAGGTCGTTCACGGGAATTGTTGACGGCCCTTGCGTTAGACTTGACGATGGCATTTGTGTTTGTTCAGTCTGACTTGGTAGCAATTCGGAGGACGGAAGGACCGGTTGGTATGAAGGTTGCGGGGTTTGAATTGTTGGCTGGGGAGTTGCGATTGTTGATATTTCAGTTACTTTGGTGGGGAGAGAGCTTGGGCCAAGTTCTGGTGTTATGGCAGCTGTTGGTGCCATGCTTGTAGGCAAACTGGTTGGTTGGGGAGTTGTAAATGGAGAGGGTTGCAAAGTAGGGCTCTTTGATGGCCCAGGAGAAGGCAAAGGGGTCACTGGTGCAGTCGTTGGGGCCTTTGTGGGCAGAGGAGTTGTTAGAAAAGGAGAAGGTCGTGAGGTGGGCCTTTGCGATGGCCTTGTAGTTGGTGAAGGAGTAGCAGGAATGGTAGGCGGATTGCCCGCTACGTCTCCACAGGTAATTCTTTCAGTGAAGGTGTGGCGGGACGCATGATAGCCAAAATCATTGCTGGATCCAACTGCCACGAGAAAATTGTTGTCACCGTTGTTCGTGATGGGTATATTGTTGTTGGGTTCCTCAAGGAAACTGGTGAAGAGAAGAACCGTGTGTTTTGTTCTAGGCCCTTACTCAGCAATGTCTGCCATTCGCTCAGAGTGATTCCATCGGCAGTGTAGCCACCAAGGAAATAATTCCCTGGGTTTGCGTTGCTCACTTCATTCCCTGGCATCCCAATGATAGCACTGGCACCCTGCATGAATCCGGTGGGACTAACGGCAAAACCAACCCATCCCAAGCCTGTTCATGGGAAAGAGCACAAACACATGAGCCAACACAATAAATCATCCACACACCGATCCACAAAAGAGTACTTGGAAATGCTCACACTCACCTTCATAGACAATAGCTGCTGAAAAAGTACCCATTTCAGTTTCTTCGTCAATGCCCAGCTCGTAGGTAACAGTGATTCATCAAATGTCAGAGTAATTGGTGGTTGCTCATCGCAGGCGCCACTTATGGGAAGAATTGGTACTGCCTCACTGACCGAAATGAGAGGGCCAGATCCAGATGTGAGATTGCGCTGGTTGTCCACGATGGTGGCTGTAATCTTTGCCCGGAATCCTTCCTTGAGTGTCCCTTCTCCGGTACATGTTGTACAGTCTCCCACCTGCTTGGTCAAATCCACCAAAATCTGCTTGCTATCGTTGTCTAATGTAAATCCACGAGTCCAGTTCCCACCCGATGAGACAGGATCAATGAGGACTTCCCAGGGAGAAGCAATACACGGAGGGGGGTCGACCAGACAGCGAACTGTATGATTGTCAGCATTGGCCAAAGGAGGAAGCCCCGTGTCCAAGAAAGCCCCTCGGTCAATACAGAACTGATCCATAATGTACCCCTCCACTTGGATGAGTTGTCCCACTGAATATTGGCCAACCGATTCCAACGAATTAATGGAAAGTAGGGGACCAGATCCCGAGGCCAAGTCGCGCTCGGCCACCAAGACAGTCGCCTCTACACGGATTCGAAAGCCAGCAATCTGTCCCGTTTCTCCACTTGTGCAGGTATCACAATTTCCAATTCGACGGCCTTCTTCAATGACAAGTGCTTTACTAGCGTCGTCCAAGGTGTATCCACGAGACCACACGGTTTCACCAGCAGCGTAGTCTGGGTCTATCAAGATTTCAAATGTGGATTGGACACACTGTGGAGGATCCAACAGGCAGTGGAAGGCGTGCCGATCCGAAAATTCCAAAGATGATAGTCCCGTATCCAAGAAAAACCAAGTTCAATGCAAAACCGGTCCATGACATATCCTTCGACAATAATGACATCACCCACGAACAGGTCTGCAACAGATGATTCCGTCTCTTGCACAATGGCTGTTCCTCCACCACAGGGTGTAACTGGAGTGACAATGGGACTCCGAGCAGCATGAAAGCCAAGGGTTCCAGAGGCTCCACCGGCCACCACAAAATAATTGTCAGCTCCTGTCGTGTCAATGGAGAAATCTCCATTATCGAGTGGCACTTCAAATGTCAAAACCGAATGGGTGGCATTCCATTCCCAAGGTTCGGCCGGGTATTCATCGTCATCAATGACAGTCACGGCCGGGACTGAGTATCCACCCAGATTGTAGTTTGCTTTTCCAGATGTTTGTTGGATGACAGCTCGCGCACCCACCATGTTAGGACCTGTTGGGTTGATGCCAAATCCCACCCAGCCATTTCCTTCGTACACCACTTGACCACGAAAAAGTCCGGTAACAGTGTTGGCCACAAAGGACAATGTCAATGAGGGAGCACTTTCTGCAACTATGGTAGTAGTGTAGCCGTCGCAGCTGCTTTGTTGACCCAACGCTGGCTTTAGCAGCAGCGCAATTCCACCCAGGATGGGCCCGAACTTCCTCATGGCTGCAAACTTATTGATTGACTGCAACGATCTCTCGTGAAGACCTTTACAGTGCTCGTCCTTCAATGACAACAACTAACTATCTTGACAACCAGACTTGCATCTCCCAAGACAGGACAGGAGTGTCATGGTTCGTTGAGCTGAAGACAGCTTTATATGGGTACACTGGGTATATATACCAGTAAGTGTTTTTATTTAATTAAAAAATTGGTTTACCTCATTGACCTAGATTTCAAGGTTGTCTTTCGGCCCAGGATTGCCGTTTAGTCCCGCATGTCCCAACCTCGGATCCAAAGATCCAAGATCCAAAGAATCAAAGATTCGACAACAGAACATTTATTTGCCTCGCTTGACTGTTACTGCTGTCTCGCTAGCTAGCTAGTAGCTGTTGCACTCTCGTTCACTTGACTTTAAATTCGATCACTACTAGCTAGTATACTTACTTGACTATCATGAACGGCAACAATCTCGAGGCAGCTTCCTCTTCAGGAGTAGGTGATTCCTCGAACAAGAACAACAACAACAACAACAATAGCAGAGGCGGTCGAAAGTCTCGCAAGACCCAAAAACGTCAGGATTACAAGGCGGAAAAGCGAAGTGGAGGCTTTACGGTTCCCGAGACACGGCTGCTCCAACAGTACCTGGAAGAGTACCGTCAAGGAGCCCTGGAGGCGTACAAACAAGAACAACAGCAGCAAGGAGACAACAACAAGAAAAAGATTTCTTGCCATGAAAACCTCCAAGAAATTTCGATTGCTGGAATTTCCTTTCCATCGCTTTCCCACTCTATTCTATCCAGTTCTTACCTGAAACTTCCCAGTGCACTCTCGGCCCAACAACGAAGAACCATTCACAATGCGTGTGCCGACATGGGACTCTACCACTGCGCCATTGGGACGGGGTCGACTCGCTGTTTGGTCATTTCCATTTATTGCGACGTCTTTTCCTCCCTTCCAGGATTTGCCTGGCCTTCTGCCGTCTACCAACAACACAACTATCGACCCTGGATTTGCACTTCTACTACTAGCGTTCATGCACACACGCGACGCATGAAGGAACAAATCCAACAACTCATTGATCAACCCTCCACGTGTTTGCGCGACACGGACGATTATGATTTCAAGTTGGATCCCCACCAGAATCTCGCATCGGTACCACCTCCTCACTCGACCGATGCCAATTGGCAACTCGTCGATACTCCCGACGCCATGTTACAGTGTGCCCAAGAATTGACGCATGCCACGGAAATTGCCTTTGATGTCGAAGCCTTTAATCCCAATCAATATACGCAACGAACGTGTCTCCTCCAACTCACGTCTACTTTTGGAACACAATACATTATCGATCCATTGGCACCGGGTGTCTGGGATACAGTGGGACCAAGTTTGGCACCTCTGTTTGCCAATCCACACATTGTCAAGATTGGACATGCCATGGGAGGACTCGATGTCCGTTGTCTCTACCGCGATTTTGGAATTGCCATTGTCAATGCCTTTGATACCTACGAAGCCGCTCGTGTCCTCCAGTTACCGTCGCATGGATTGGCGGCGGTTTGTCAATACTACGGATTGACCACTTACGAACAATACACGCAATTAAAAGACATGCACCAGACCATGGATTGGAGACAACGACCCCTCTCCGAATCCATGATTCTCTATGGGCGATACGATGTGCACTATCTGTTGCAGTTGCGACAACTCATGATACGAGATTTGGTTCTGGCAGATCGCCTGTATGCCAACTCCTATGTCGGTGCCATGCAACACATACAGGATATGGAAGATCAAATGTGCTCTGAGGAGTGGGCGCAGTACAATGATGAGTATGATGATACTAATGCTGTCAATCATACTGCTGCTACTACTATTGACTCGTCCTCCACAAACAACAACAATAATCATCATCATCTTGCGTTGAACGACGAGGATGACACAATCGACAATGGAGACAGTCCTGATGACGCAAAAGAATCAGACAACGTTGCCGGGGACGATCATCACATGCCCAATCATCAAAATAATGGAGACTCCAACGGCAACAACGCTGCCATTGTGACGGTCGAGGAACTACGAATGCAACCCAGCCTCATGACGGTCCTCACCGAAAGCCAATATCGGTGTCGCGGCATGGCCAAGCATACCTTTGAATTCCACGTCAAAAACTCCTTGTTCGTGTCCCTGCTGTGGGGAGGAAAGAAAACCAAAAAGAAGAAACAGCAACGACAACAACTCTCCAGTCCACTTGGACCTCTGACCAACTCCCAGATTATCCTCTATGACAACTTGGTCCGTCTACGGTTGCGAGTGGCAGATCAATGCGAATGTCTTGCTGGGTTTATCTGTTCGTTGGAAGAACTGGCATTGATTGCTGCCGGACGTCCCACGTGCATTGCGGCACTTCGCGTCATTGATTACTTTTTGCCCGAACGATTGGGTGCCACTACCACGCGACAAGTGTTGCGACTGACACGACAATCCCTCGAACGAGAACAAGACAATGTTCGAGCAAAGAGTGTGTTTGACAACCATGCCATTCCCAGAAACAAGCCTTTAACGACGAAACGAAAATTACTAGTGGGATCTGTGGTGGTGGGCAGTATAGGCGTTGTCGTGTCCATGGTGCTGGCACGCAGGAAGCAGCGATAACAAAGCCCGTATTGCTTGGATGCACCGTTTTATTAAGGAACTGAACGTGCACCGTATGTAGCCACCGGTAGCAAGTCCTGGCTAACCAACCTTCATAAGAATGTAAGAATGGCGCTTGCTTCCGAAGACAGCTAGCTAGAACATTCCGCACTCTTGCAAGTTCCAACGGCACGAAAAGATAGTACTGGTACCGGCGTCTATAAGGTTTACTTGTCTCTGGCAAGAAACCTCAGGTTTGTATGAGAAGACTGGAGCGTTGTCGTGTGGTTTCCTCAAGCGAAATAATCCAAACTGCCCTTTTTCTTCGCCGCTACCACCGTGATGGCTTCTACAAAGTCCTCGTGCATAATTTCAGTACTCTCTCGCCGCAGAGCAAATATTCCGGCTTCTGTTGCTACAGCCTTCAATTGGGCTCCGTTGAAATCCTCGCATGATCGAGCAAGTTCTTCAAACACAACCTCCGAGCTTACATTCATCTTTCGGGAGTGGATCCTCAAAATCTTGGCACGAGCATCCTCGTTGGGATGAGGCAATTCAATTTTTCGGTCAAGACGTCCAGATCGCAACAAGGCAGGATCAAGAACATCAGGGCGATTTGTGGCTGCAATGACCTTGATCATTTCGTTGCTGCTGAACCCGTCCAACTGACTAAGCAACTCCAACATGGTCCGCTGCACCTCTCGGTCTCCACTTTGATCTCCACCAAAACGCTTTGTACCAATTGCATCAATCTCATCAATGAAGAGGATGGCTCCAGCACTTACCCCCTGTTTGATCTTTGCCTTGGCCAATTCAAACGCATCCCGGATCAGCTTTGCTCCATCACCAATGAACATCTGAACCAACTGTGGTCCTGCAAGCTTGAGGAAAATGGCGTTGGTTTGATTGGCACATGCTCTCGCGAGCAAGGTTTTGCCAGTGCCGGGAGGACCGTGAAGCTATTGCATTTCGCACACAAAAATAGCGAGTGAGGAGATGTACAGTAGAAGATAAAGTCACAGGACACATCATATCGAAATAGACCTACCAGAACTCCCTTCGGTGGACGGATACCAATAGTATCAAACATATCTTTGTGAGTCATTGGCAACACAACCGCTTCAATCAGTTCCTGGATCTGTTGATCGGCTCCCCCAATGTCAGAATACTCCTCTGTGGGCCGTTCATCGACCTCCATTGCCTGAACTCGAGAATCGAATTCTTCTGGCAACTTTTCCAAAATCAGGTAGGAGTCTTTGTTGGTTCCTACTAAATCACTGGGCTTGAGCTCTTCTGGATTGACAAGCCCTGGCACTGGAAGGAAAATAGTCTGGCGCGTGGAAGTGCGAACTACCGCTGAACGAGTCTTGCGCTGTGCATCCACATCCGTGGCGTCTCCTGCCTCTCGTTCTTCCTCCTCCAATCCTGTCAAGAACATGGAGAGAAACGCTTTAGGGGGAAAATCATTCAATGATAGTATTGTGCAACCCAATCTGCTTACCATCTTCAGCATCAGGCTCCAAAACTTCCACAACATTGGCGACAAGATATGGCAGCTGCTTGTTCAGCTTGACTTTCTCTTGGTTTTCTCGGATTCGTTCACGTTGACCACGGCTTTCGTGGGTGATGCGCTGGACATCAGACTTCATGATTCGAATATCATTGTTCAACAAATGGATTCGCTGTCGCAGCTCACCAACTGTCATGTGCCGCGTCTCGTCATCTTCCAAGATTTCACTTTCCTCGGCAGGGGCGGCAGACTCTTCGGGCTCGGCCAGTTTGGTTTCCCCGGCAGAATCGCCCCAGATATCGTCACCTTCCAAATCGTCAGAACTCATGGTGGAGAGAACTAGTAATTCTCTCGTGTAATCAATACAGCAGCTGTGATGGACCAAACTATAGTTGAGTTGTGTTTTTTGGTTGGAGAGTGGTCGGAATCTTCATCACGTGTATTAGCCATTAGACGCTGCTAGCTAGCTAGTACCACGCTGCCACTTTTGCTCCATGGCAGCACAAGGCCAGCGAAGCGATACGATTGGCGTGGAAGGGAGCATAATTGCTTTTAAAAAATTAACTTCCATAGATATATTCCCTACTATTATAGTACTCTAAACCCCCCCTAATATTGTTTTTAAATAAATTGCTACATCATTATTATTGCACAATGATGCTGGAGGTACGTACAAATGAAAAATAAATACTAAGATAATAGTAGATATGTTTTAAAGGAGCGAGGGGGGCTAAGCTAGGCAGAGCAGTGGCTGCGGTGGTGGGTCGTACTGGGAGAACAAAGAGGACGGGAGCAGGGCAAAACAGGGGGGGTGGGAAGGGGGGTGCCATGAGGAAATGGAGGAGGTACCTGGTAGAGGGGAGTCGAGAGGGGGGAAGGGAGGCAAGATTAGCGGAAGAGTGCAAGTGCATCATCAGCATCCCAGAGAGAACGGCTGTAGCTCATTGTGCCTGCGGGGACACGGGAGCCACGCATGCATACCTACTCCTCTTTGCTCTCCCAGTAACCCACCACCCCGCAACAGGTACCCTGCCTGGTAGCTAGCCTCGCCCCCCTCGCTCCCTAACGTATCCGATCAGGCACAACGATCCGCAGTCAGCTCGGTTCGGTTTCATGATCGTCGTGTATTCCACGGATGAACTCAAAGAAGGAATATGAAAGCTGACTGCAAGCCTATGTTCTGAAAAAGCGTCTTCACCTTTGTCCTCGACTACTTTGTTCAGCGATGGCAAGACAAGATTATGTGGGCCGCAACTGTCTTTTCCCTCCTCTTTCTCAAGAACATTCAATCCAAGCTCATGAAGGAAGCAATGAGAGATAACTCCCGTTCCCAAAGACGATGACTCGGTCGTTTCTTGCATAGATGGAACCTAAGGCAGGCTGGAGCAAATCCTCAGGTAGGCACCTTTTGTGTTATATCGCTTAAGATGAGAACTGCTTGTCAACTCAACTGATATTATGGATGCTGATCCGAAGGCAATTGTAAACAGGCGATGGGACAAGGCTTTCTCGGACAGAAAGGAAGAAAGTATTCATGACCAAACCAATAGGAAAGCTGCTCTTGTAATCAGCACTTGATGCAAACCTCTCATGGTAAGTGTCAAGGAGAGAAGGGGGCATAACCTCATCCCCACGCAGACAATGACTCAGCCACAAACAGTAGACCGCTTGTTGCCACTATTGATGATCTCTGGCAATCAACCAGACACAAATCCACTGGTGGGTCAGTCAGAGAAATGAAGCATTTGTCAGCCGACTAGACGGTGCAAATCATTTAGTTGCCGTCCACCGCCGATCAACACGTACCGGCACCAGCACCGTGAAGATGCATCCGTCTTTGGCATTCGGGGCGCCATCACTGGTGCTCTCCAACGATCCTGGACTATCCATACGATCAATCATATTCTCCGCGTCTCTTGAAGGAAGAGCGACATACCCGGTGGCTTCCACCAGGCTGGGCGTTCTGAGACCGAACGTCACAAAGGGAGCCGTGTGAGCTAAGCGTTCCCCATTGTTGAAGAGATTCATGTAGATGCGACGAGCGAGTGGATTGTAAGTTCCATCTCCAATAGAAGTTGGGTCTGGAAAGACGGCTTCCCCTTGGATATTGGTAATGGCCACAGCCGAGACAGCATCCCGGTTTGCAAAGTAGTACGAGTATCCAAAGTAGCTAATGGACTCGGCAAACTGCTGCACGTAGGCCACGAGATCTTCATCTACGGCACTATTCTCATAGCCAAATCCTGGACGGTTCAGATCAAAGGTCTCGCCATTGTCATGATCCACGAGCACTGTCTCCAAGAAGTATTCGTAGGTTCCACTCAGGTCATCGGCACCTGCAATGCGGATCTCGACTCTGGGGCAGCGCTCGTCCAGCTCACTCCACAGGTGAGTTTGAGAGTTGCGATCACTGTTCTTGAGGGAGCTGGGGTCCCATCCGGTTTCTTCTAACTGGGCATCGTTGTAGTCGGAATAAATCCATCGTAGTTGGTCCACGGTCAGTGCTCCAAGGGTTTGAATGCACTTCCAGGCTGTACCTCCTTCCTTGACTGCCACCGTCAGCCCATCAATGGCCACATCGACTTGTATGACTGATCTAGATGTGCCACCGGGTTCTTTGCAGTTGTAGAGGTGCCCATTGACAACCTCTGCCTCTTTATCTTTCCATTGTCTCGACATGTCGCCTAAGGTGGCCAAGGAAACAGTGAAGGCGTTGTTGGTTGATTCATTTGCCGAAATATGGAGAGAAAGCGTCAGCGATTGACAAATCTGATGCGTGGGGTGCTCTCTTCCTACTTGCTTGGACTCAACTCACCAATGTCCACCGGAGTACCGTGCTCGGGGTTTCCACAGACACGTCCTGCGCCAACGCTGCTGCCTCCTCCATCCACGACGAATGACACCTGGGGACATCCAATTCTGTATATCTCAGACCATATTTGTGCCACGGGGAAGACTGTGGAGGAACCGGCAATGGTAATGGTCTCTTCTTCGACTCCCTCATTGCAGTAGTCCTCAATTTCACCAATGGGTATCCCAGAACGACTCTGGATCCGAGTGGCCATCAGCACCTTTTCCCACCGGTCAATGGGCCAAAATCCCACCGATTTGGTTGCTTGATCGCCGTGGCTGGAAAACCCAAACTCCATCAACGCCCGGGTAGCTTCCAGAGAAGCATCATCATGAAACAAATTCATGTAGATGCGACGTGCCAATGGATAAGTACCAGAATCAAAGGATGCAGCACCTGGCTTGATGGCATGTCCATCTTCTTGAATGGGGACGAGGCTGACCAATTCTTGATCAACTTCGGCAATGACATGGGCCAATTCAAAGTAAGTAATGGCGCTATCATTTTCCAGAATATAGTCGCGCAAATCTTGGTTGGATTGCGCACTGATCAACGTAGCATTGTCACGATGAATGGCAAAGGCTTCATCGACCCCGCGAAAGATGAGTTCCTTGAAGAGAAGTGCTCCCTTTTCGGGAAAAGCAATTTTGATTTCTTCTTCTGGACACAGATTGTTGATTTCACTCCACAAGTGTGTGTTGGGATCATTGTCCGAGTAGGGGACACTGTTGGCATCCCATCCAGATTCCATCAATTGTTGATCCGTGTAAGAGGAAAAGATCCAACGGAGTTGATCCAGTGTCAAACCATCCAAGATCTTGATACAAGTAGCAGCACTTCCTTCAATACTAGTGGCAGCGGCGATGCCTTCCGAGGCCACTTCGACTTGTAGCAATCGGCGTGTCGATCGGGCACAGTCAAACTCAAATCCATTTTCGGTAGTGGCTTCACCACTGGTCAAGGGACGCGTCATGCCACCAATATCGATGGGGTCACTCGAGAGGGAGGTACCACACGCACGAGAAGCACCATCGGAGCTCCCACCAGCTTCAATCACCACATTGGGTGGATCTATCACATCCCCACAGGTCTCGGTGTAGGCATCCACCCACGCTGTGGCCAACCGTTCGACGGCGGAGGCACCCGCCACCGAGATGGATCCAGAAATCAGGCTCTCGCAGGCTTCCTGCTGTGCTTCGGCCACTGATACCGCCAAGAGAAAGAATAGCAGTACTAGTAAGGTTGTACTGGTAGCAGAAGAGATCTTCATGGTTATCTTCTCGGGTGCCCACGGATGCAACGGCACGGACGAAGCGAGAAAAGTGGCGTGCAAAGAAGTGCACTCTTATGAGAAGAAAGATTCTTCCACAACTTCTTTTCTGAATCTAAATGAATCTTCGAGGTCATTCTTTGTACTTATGCGTCAGGTGTTCAAATCCTCGTAAAATGAAGATTACGTTGCAAATAAGCCTTGGAATTAAGACATTCTGATGTGAAACCACTACAAGGCTCAAGGCTCCGGACCTCCAACAGCTCCTCCAACCTCTCCTCTCTCGCGTGATAGTCCATCATAGCGGGTGGAAGGGCATGCCGTAGCTATAGATTTCTGCTGTCAACCAGGTCATAGGTAGATAGAGTTGTTTTCTCCTTTGGATCCTCTGGCGGAGGGCAGGGTCACACTAGCTAGGGCTTGCTGAGGGAGGCGAGCGATATGCCGACAGAAGATTACAATACTATTATAGTATATGGTACCGGTACCAGTACGTACCGTACCGTACCAGTACTGGTACCTCCACGAAGCTTGCAGTACCACTGCGGTAGCGCTCGCACCTCACCGTAGCTTTACAGTACAGATACCGTACGTTACCAGTACGACTGTAGGGCCTGAAGCACTTCTCTCAGTACGACTGTAGTATCTAAAATTTAGAGGAGGAATAATCAGAAAACGAAGAAATGAAGTTGTGTCACACGGTAACTTTCTTCCGGCAAGACTTTTTAGCATTTAGAGAGCATACTGGAACTCGAATCGAATCTCACAAATTCATCGTCCTCACTGATCTCAGCTCCTCATGTCTGGGACCGACGTTTGTCGAAGCCGCCGTATGTTTGGCTATCGTTGACGAATCTTCTTTGAGAAACTGAATGATTGACGCCTATCTGCATACCGGTCGTAGGATAAGTGACAAGCATCTTGGGATCTGTTGTCGAGCTAGAGAACACTCCTGCAAGAGTCCAATATGTTTTCAGTTGCTTCTCCCCAGACCATTCATTCCCAAACCGTTGGCTGTTGAATTATGTTGACACAAAAGAATTTGGTCTCTGAACCAAAGCAAAGAAGGTAGAGTTAGCAACGGTTTTGGTGCATCCTTCCGCGGTCACTTCGCGCTTGCTGACATCAAGTCTTGTGCCAACGTTTACTAAACTCTTGTCTCCACCGCCAACACTGGCAATGAGAAGTAGCACCACAGGTCGTAGCAGCAATAGTAGTCGAGATCGTCTTCAAAGTTTCCGACGGAGTACCACGACGCAAGGGACCGTAGACGCATCCGCTTTCTTGGAGAGTTTTCACGACGAAGAAGTCGACAACATGTCGAATCCTGATGATTCCTACGTAGAGCATGATGATTCCATTGAAGTTGACGACAAAGAGTTTTCATCCACCAAGAAGGATTCAGCTGAAGGATCCAGTCAAGAACTCTCGGGTCCTCTGGGAAACAGTGACAATCTGGCGGTCAAGCGATCCAAGCGCTTGGTCTATCTAGTGCTGACACTGGTCACCGGAGGTTTTGCAGTGGCGGTCTACTTTTTGATCAGCCACGAAGAGAACAAAACCTTTGAAAGCAAGGTAAGCCATCGCAACTCCTAGCTAGACCACGGGCACAACCAGTAATTTCAATCCATCTTGATCTGGAGGATCCGAACCCGTCGATTCTGACAGTTTCTTCGTTTGCTCTCCTTGACTTGACTGGATGTACTGCTTGGACGCTCATGGCCTGATGCTTGGCTGTACATTGCCTGATGCTCTTCTTCGCTGAACACGACACCCTGTAGTTCAGAGACTTTGCAAAAGAGATCCTGACATCTGCTGATTCCAATGCCAAGGACTTTCTGGGCAAGTACCAGGGAATCAGCAACACTTTCACTTCCTACTCGATCGACAAGGGTGCCGCATGGCCCAACGTGACGCTACCTCACTTTACCATTCGAACGACCGAGTCCTTTGAAAAGGTTGCTGGAGCCGAGCTCTACATCTTTAGTCCCATGGTCACCAAAGCCAACCTTCAAGGCTACGAAAGGTATGCCTGGGATCATCAAGGATGGATCGAACAAGACCTCGAGTTGCGAGGGTTGGGAAAGCTGGACCCTGGATTAATCCCTGCTCGGGTCTATCCACACGGTGGCGCCGCTGCGGGACTCGAAGAACACCTCTCCGCACAGCTGCATGTCCCTATTTGGCAAGTTGCACCGGTCCCAACCGATGCCAAGATTGTCAACTTGGATCTCTACTCCCATCCCAGCTTTCAACGCATGATCGAGGAATGCCATCAGGTCCGACATACGTTGCTCAGTGAAGTGGTCGACCGGACATTCATCTCCGAGAGCATTCAAACTCTCGACAGCAACGCTCTCACGGATCGCGATCCACGTAGTTATGCCGTCGAACCGGTTTACCGAGACTTTGCCTGGGACAGCGAAGTCGTCGGGTTCATCTTTGCCGTCGTGCCATGGTTCACCTACTTTCTCAACATTCTGCCTCCAGGAACCAACAACTACATTGTCGAAGTCCAAGACAGCTGCGGATCTTCCTTTTACTACAAGCTAGATGGACCCGATGCCACACTCGTCGACGACAAGGACTTTTCACCCAACCCCGACTTTGCACACTTGACGCAAGCTGCGGAATTCGCCGAGTTTGCACGGTTCGACGGCGAGTCTTTCGCCGGCAATAGTATCCTCCATTGCTACTACCGCCTCGTCGTGCATCCAACGGATGAGCTCAAGAAGGAATATGAAAGTGACGATCCTGTCGTCTACACACTAGTTGTTCTGGCCGTGTTCGGACTAACCGTCTTGACTTTTGTCCTCTACGACTACTTTGTTCAGCGACGGCAAGACAAGGTCATGTGGGCCGCAACACGAACCGCCGCCATTGTCTCTTCCCTCTTTCCCAAGAACATCCAATCCAAGCTCATGAAGGAAGCAATGAGAGATGACTCCCGGTCCCGACGACGTAGCTTCAGCGGCAAAGACATGCTCAAATCCTTCCTTGGATCGGAGTCGGCCGCCGACGATGACTCAGTCGTTTTCGACACCAAACCCATCGCCGATTTCTTCCCGGTACGTACATTGCCGCGCCAAAAGGCAGGTCCTTCCTGTGCTCGTCGTAGACTCAGTATTGCCAATCGATCGCGTCCTGCTTCACGCCCTGCTTTAGGAAACCTCCATCCTCTTCGGTACGTTAAAGCAGTCACGTGGTAGAATATCTTATGCTCATTCCGAGCGACACTCCGACTCACTGGACATAATCTGGCTTCGTACATGCCCGAATCAGGTGACATCGTAGGTAAGTTTCAGCGTCAGCCGGTGCCGTGGAAACAACAATGGAACCTTCTCATTGCATCGATCTCTATCAATGATGCTGCAGGTTTCACGGCGTGGTCAAGTACGCGCGAGCCTTCGCAAGTCTTCAAGCTGTTAGAGGTAGGCCAGCCTAGCTCCCTCTCTCCGCAGGGTATCACCGCTTGCCTGAATTTCTCTGCTTGCAACGACTTACCAATCGTTCTTCTCCAGACCATCTACCATGAATTTGACCGGGTGGCAAACCGAAGAAGAATTTTCAAAGTGGAGACTGTGGGCGATTGCTATGTCGTACGTAGCCAAACCGATGCTTGACTCACACTCCAACATACCCTTCTCTCCCAATGTCTCTAACAGGATCATTTCTGTGACAGGCTTGTACTGGATTGCCAGATCCCAGACCTGATCATGCAGTTGCGATTTCCCGATTCGCTCATGAATGCCTCTCCAGGCTGGGATCGTTGTTGAATCAGCTTGAGACCGAGTTGGGTCCAGATACAGGAGACCTTGGAATGCGAGTGGGAATCCACAGTGGTCCTGTAACCGTAAGAAGTCGACTGTCTTAAAACTGGCGTCGTCCAATCGAACTGGCTTTCCTGACTCTCTTGTTACCATATCTTTGATGAATCAATAGGCTGGAGTCCTCAGGTAGGCACCTTTGACTGGGGTTCTTTGCAGAGATAGAGCTGTATGTTAGACTCATCCCATTGCTACTGATACATTTCGTCCCTCTGGTAGAGGGGAAAGAGCTCGGTTCCAACTATTTGGTAGGTTGAATGGGAGTCAGTTGAGTGCTGGCAAATTTGTAGTTCACTCATCACTGCTGCTTCTGTACCCAGGGGACACAATGAATACTGCTAGCCGCATGGAATCAACGGGCAGTCGAAACATGATTCAAGTTTCTCAAGAGACCGCTGACCTCCTTTTCAAAGGAGACATGGGCCATTGGGTTGTTCCACGAGAAGACCTCGTGGATGTCAAAGGTAAGATTGCCTTCCATGAATCAGGGATTGGCATTGCTGGCGCATTGTCATTCTTCTCACTATCTGGTCCTGCATTCACTCTAGGCAAAGGCCAAATGCAAACTTTCTGGTTACAAGCAAGGAGCAAGGACACCGCATCAAAAGCATCCACGTCTACAAACAGCGATGAGACAAGTGCAGGTGCCATGCTGGAGAGTTTGCTTCCTTCCTCCATGCATGCGAGCCGGTGCCAACAAGGTCATGTTGACCCAAAGGCGAAGCTCAATGAGAAGACTTTGCGCCTGGTTGACTGGAATGTTGATATTCTGATAAAGATGCTTCAGGAAATTGAGGCGAGAAGGCTGTCTACGGATGTTGCTCTGGATCCTTGTGAGAGACTATCGCAACTGGAGGAACAGTACCTCTGCAAGACTGACATGGTTCTCAATGAAGTGCGAGAGATCATTGTGCTTCCAGAATACAAAACAGAGCTCACCTCCCATGAACCCAAGATGGTTAGATTTAGCTTTGGAATTGTAGAGCAACTCCGGCAGTACATCCTGATCATTGCATCAAACTACCACAAGAATGCATTCCACAATTTTGAAGTACGTCACAGACAAGTCAATGGATGTGCTGTGCCTTTTTGTCTCAAGAGCCTTGAAGATGGTCGGTTGCCCTCTAACAAATTATTTTATGCTCTCTGTTTCGTTTTCAGCATGCTTCACACGTCACAATGAGTGGTAAGTGCAAGCCAAGCATCTGGATGAAATTGCATGGATTGGCAGTGAAGTTGGGCTGCTTACCATTGGTTGCACTACTCTCTTCCCACAGTGGTGAAGCTCTTCTCAAGGATCATTGCACCTGATTTGGACAAGGTTGGGGAGAATATGGATAGCCTTCATGACCACACCTATGGGATCACTTCAGACTCTCTTACACAGTTTGCAGTTGTGCTCTCAGCTTTGATCCATGATGTTGGTACGTGCTCATTCACACACATGCGGTCCATAAGAATGCCTCTGATGATGTACACGTTGTCTTCTATCGCAAGATCATCCTGGGATTCCAAATTCACAGATGGTGAGAGAACAGATGGAGGTTGCCAAGCTCTACCAGGGCAAGAGTGTCGCTGAACAGGTAAGACTGCAGCTATGGTTCGTATACAGGATGAGGATGTAACTGCTGCATGCACAACCCTCATGTCACGTACTTTTGACTTTCCACAATAATAGAACTCAGTGGATCTGGCCTGGGGGCTTTTGATGAAACCAGAGTTTCATGACTTGCGCCGTACAATCTACAAGACTGAAGCAGAGTTCTATCACTTCCGAGAACTGCTTGTGAACTCTGTGTTGGCAACTGATATTATGGATGCTGATCTGAAGGCACTCAGAAACAGGCGATGGGCCAAGGCCTTCTCGGACAGAAAGGAAGAAAGCATCCGTGACCAAACCAACAGGAAAGCCACCATTGTGATTGAACACTTGATGCAAGCTTCGGATGGTAAGTTTCTCTAGGAGAGAGAAGGCAGCATGTCACCTTGTGCAACCATGCCAATCATGCCACGCACCTCATCTATCTGCCACCTGCTGTGATTGTTTCTCGTGCAGTGTCTCATACAATGCAGCATTGGCACATTTACCGCAAGTGGAATTCTCGCCTCTTTGAAGAGCTCTACATTGCTTATGCAGAAGGGAGGGGAGAGAAGAACCCAGTGGACTGCTGGTACCAGGGTGAGCTCGGCTTTTTTGATTTCTACATCATTCCTCTGGCGAAAAAGCTCAAGGAATGTGGTGTGTTTGGTGTGTCTTCGGAGGAGTACTTGCAGTATGCCACAAACAATCGCAATGAGTGGGAACGTAGAGGACAAGAGGTTGTGCAAGAACTGTTGAGGAAACTCAATGACAGTGGCCATCTACTGCCGTCAGATGAGCCGCCACCGCTCAAGTCTATGCGTAATCTTCTTCAAGGGCAAGGTGCACAAACAAGGTACATGGCAAGCATTCCACCCTCCAAGCCACCTGCCACACATCCATCAGCTAGCACTTCAGCGGTGAAATCCAAGACCCAGAGAGAAAATGACGGCACCAAGAGTTTTCATGAGGGCAACCGTGAACTAGAGGAAGAAGGCAAAGAGAGTGAAACCTGTGTTAGTAGTTGCCCATCCAATGATACCCTTTCTTCAGTGGGGGGCAATCACACTGAGTTGAAACAGAAAGAGACGTCATCCTTCAGAAATGAGGTGGAGTGCTGAAGACTCTACCTTAGTTAGTTATCTACAAGTGAATGGGTGATTTTAATTGCAATATAGTTGAGGGATAACTTGGCACCAAGCAGTTCTACATGATCCGTTGGGCCATCGAGCCGAAGACATACAACATGTACAATGCAGCACATCTCTCGGAAGTGGAATCCTCGCCTGATTGAAGAGCAGGCATGAGGTAGAGTGCTGCTGAGGAGCGACTCAACTCAGCTGCACGTGAATGGATGATTGATTACAGGGTTAGATTGAATAATACATATCGTAGCGAAGAATGGCAAGAGGCCACTCATGGTCACTGATAGCTTGATAGTAGACTAGCTGCTGTCTGATTGTTGCTTGACCGAGAGGAGCTCTTCCAGCGGAGTATCCTCTGCGCAGAGCGGGGCCTTCTAGCACGTTGGGCCTTCTAGTAGCAAGCTGGCCCCTGAGGCCCTCCAGTAGGACCTCGGCTGCTCTCAATATGGCCCACAGTCTGTAGAAATCTTCCCTGAAGCTCTCTCTGCCGCTACACAGTACTGGGTACCTAGCTAGATGTTTGGCTTGCTGTTCCCCGTCAAGATTTGAGGAGGGATACTATTTTCTAAGGGCATTGTGCATCGATGTAAATCTAGCATCATGGCCCATTTAGAAGAACGCACGGTAAGAACGCACGGTAGTACCGTTACCAACCTTACTCGACTAGCTAGTGCACAATTGCTTTTGTATCTGCTGGCTGGCTGGTGGTGCTGATGTGTTGGTTGCATGATTGATGATTGTAGTTGCAAGAATCCCAGGAGGCCATTACCTTTGCATCCCAAACTTGCTGCAATTTCCTCCCTCTGTTCAACGTCTACTAAGGGTCAGGAAGTGCGCAACTTTGATAGGAATAGGTCTGCCTTCTGTGGAACGAGGATATTCAAAAATGAGGCAGAACATGAACATGCAGACAGGCAGGCAGGACTCGACTCGGACGAAGCATCGAAGTAAACAATCAGTCGATGGAACCGCGCTGCTCGACCCAACCATGTACCGGTGGCGTTAGCAAGAAGCCACGGAACAACCACTTGGGTCTTTACAAACTCACTCTTTTAGGTGAGTTTGAGAGTTGGGATCACTGTTCTTGATGAGGGAGCTGGGGTCCCATCTGGTTTCTTCTAACTGGGCATTGTTGTAGTGGGAATAAATTCTATACTTACTTGGTCCACGGTCAGATTACAAACCACAGCCCCTCGTCGCTCCTTGGCGTTAAACAAAATTTAGTTAGACATTTTTCCTACTTTATTAATTAAGGTTGAACTTGCCCTTTCTCGCTAAACCACTAAACCATCCTCTGTCGCTATCTTCTCCTCAAGTGAGTTTCAAGCACATTCTCCGCTAGCTAGCTAGAGCTAGCTACTAGCTGCTGGTAGTCATAGTGTCATAGTTACTGCAGGCGCATTCGTCTCCACCTGTGGATTTGGATTGAATATTTTGTTGAATCCTTGAATTGTCGACTATTAACCATGTTGTGGAATTACAATCAATCAGAATGGTTTCCTGCACATAAAGGTTTCTCAAGGGTGATCCTGCTATGTGTCCATGTGGCAAAGCTCCTCGCGTCAGCAGATAGTACCAGTGAACCTCAGAAGCAACTCTTGGAAATAATTGACTTGAATGCGGAGAACATGAAACAGCATCGTCGGTTGGCTCCCATCAGCGGCTATGTCCAATATGGAGGAAATCTCGTCGGAGACACCAATTCTGGACTTTTTGGAGGTGCTGTGGCCATCGATGAGACAGGGACAACAATAGTAGTCCGTGAATTGGGAACTGACACTGTTCGAGTCTATAGGAATGCTGCCAATGGATGGACCCAGAAAGGTCAAGATTTGACAGGTTTTCCTGACTTTGGCGCTCGTCGTTCAGTTGCAATATCAGGAGATGGCGGCATGGTTGCTGTCAGCTCTCCGGACAATAGAGTTGTTGTGGTGTTTCAACATGACACAAGCACAGAGATGTGGTCACAAAGAGGAAATACAATTCAAGGTTTTGAGTTGGATGGCTCACCAATTTCTTCCTTTGGTTATGCCATTTCCCTGACAGCGGATGGAAACAAAGTAGCAGTTGGGGCTCCTTTTCACGATAGCCCAACTGAAATCGTGGCTGGGTTTGCAACAACCTATTTCTGGAATGGCACTGACTGGCAGCGTGACATTTATTTTGAGACTATTCTCTCCTCCACCATACTTTCTGGGCTGTACGGAGAAGTTGAATTCGCACAGTTGGGGGCGTCTATATCATTCTCTGGTGATGGCAACTGGATTGCTGTTGGAATGCGATTCTCTGGATCCTCTGACTCTGAAGCTACAAGGTTTGGTGAATGCCGTGTTTACAACATTGAGTTCGGCTCCATCCTGCTACAAGACATTACTGGTGGAGCGATGTTTGGGTCCGCTGTCAATGACGAATTTGGTTTATCCGTGGTCCTAAACTATGATGGAAGCATCATTGCGGTTGGTTCTCCAGGGTTTGATGTGCGTGGGGCTGAAGATGTTGGCAGGGTGCAAGTCTTTGAAAGAACTGGTGAACTATGGATAAAATTGGGGAGGTAAGCATTTGGGACTGTCAAAATTTAGTGTGCATGTCAAATGATTCTTTTGGATTACTGACTCTGCCCCCTGCGGCTTGTGACAAATAATACATAGTGATCTCATTGGGGAGGAACAACTGGATGCATTTGGGT
The DNA here is from genome assembly GCA_903772945.1 of Seminavis robusta. NCBI lineage: Eukaryota > Bacillariophyta > Bacillariophyceae > Naviculales > Naviculaceae > Seminavis > Seminavis robusta. The sequence continues at coordinate 7,052 of CAICTM010001264.1, read as the reverse complement.
ACTCCGTTGATTTATCCGATGATGGCAAAACCCTTGTGGCTGGATCTTCAAATAGTTTCCGCTTCTCATCATTTCTCCCCGGTTACGCTCGCATCTACAAGTTTGATGGCACTGATTGGGTCCTTCAAGAGATCAGCAGGGCTCAAGGTTTTGATATTGATGGAATTAGGGTAGGCGATGAGTTGGGATATAGTGTTGCCGTTTCTGGAGATGGGACTAAAGTCATTGTTGGAGCACCTGGTTATGAGGACATTCCTTCAGCAACTGATGATGGTCCTAATAACGGCCTTGTCCAAATGTGGGGACAGACTGACTTTCCCACATTTTCTCCTATCCTGAATCCTTTGCCTCAAGTTGGCAACCTGGGCACTGGTGGAAGCCCTGCACAGGCCAGTTTTGTTAGTAGAGCATACACTTGGTGGCAGGGTGCAGTCAGCTATGTGGAAGGGTTTTTGTTTAATTGATGTGATTTTGTACTGAGTACGGTATGATTGTTGAGGTGTGTCAATTCAGTCTCTGTTATTCATAGTCTAACAGGTTAGAATCTTTCTACTAGTTCAGCAGCTGCCAGCGCCAATGTTGTGCAGTGGCGGTTCATAGTGCATGCACTTGTTCATACTCCACACTGTACCGCAGAGGTAATGCAGCCATCAAAGCGGCCACCGTCCTCCTTGTCCTGTGGTCACCTCCGTGCGTGCAGGCCGATGGGTGTGTCTCGTATAAGAAGAATGTTGATTGGTTCAGAATACATGCCAATGAGCTCCATCTAGCTAGTTGTGTTTTGTGGTTTTGGCGGTGGGTTTGGAATCTTCGTTGCGTGGTTAGCCTTTGTCTTCCTTGCGTAGACGATGATAGGAACGACCATCATTCTCTTTGTACAATGACAGCACCACTTCCCGTCTGCACGGTGAAGTTCACCACGTTGGAATCCCCGGTGTTGTTGCTTTTAGCCTTGCTTCCCTTGTCGTTGCGTAGACGCGGATCCTTTTGGCTGAAGGCAAAACTTTGGCGACCCTACCATGCTGCTCATGGCAAGCAAAATCCAGCCATCGACCCTCTGCTGGGTCCGCTTGAGTCATGTGCGCCGGGCCAAAAGATCCCCAGCTTTTTGCAGAGCCTGATCCGGCATAAACAGCTCCGTTCGGATCAGACAGCTCAAGTCCATCTCGGTACCCCCCCTACGTGGTGGCATGAGGATGGATAGTCTACTGTATTCGAAGAAAATAATGAGAACATGAACATGACGGCAGGACACAGAAGGCAGAAGACTCGAAGTACTGTAATAAACTCACTCGATGGGACCAGCATAGCAGCGCTCGACCCAACCATGGTGTAGCTTTAGCCAGAAGCCACTCGATTTGGATCATCCACCTGGATACAAAAAGCTGAGACGGCCACACTAGTAGCTAGCTAGTCTACATGATCCACAATAATCACCATAGCATCCAAAAAATTGGGTACCCAACTGCACGGGTCTCGCTTTACTGTTTGACAGATAGCGCATATATAAGGGGGTTTAGAGGAGGGAAATTAGCTACGGAAGCCAGCCGGGGCCAGGCTTAAGCAAAGATAGTGCTTTGTCACGCTACGAGCGTGCCGGACGTGGCGTGGAAATGAAAACTCCGTCAAAGCGAAAGCTCCGTGTTGGATCCAAAGCAGCATCTCATCTGTGCTGGTCACATAAAGTCGTACATACATAAACGAAGCGAGTTGAGTTGAGTGCTTTGCTGCTGTGTTCAGACAGCATCATCAATCGTTTGTGAGATCCCGTGTCAGCGCTGTCGAAGACTGGAGAGAAAACAGGACGAAGCTTGTTGTTTGCTTGGTTACAACAACGACAAACAACCTGCGAAAGAAAAGAGAACAGCTGTAGCAGTCAAGGGAAAATCGAAAGCAAGACAGCGTGACTGCCACGACTGGACAGCATCTGGCAACCATTTGGGATTGAGAACTGTACTGACATTCGAACGAAAGAAAGCGATACATTCAAAAGAGAGAGAGCAAGCGACAATGAACTCGAAAGATGGATTGGGAAGCTATGGGCAAGTGAACCAAGGTGACGAAATGGGGGTTTCGCTGGTGGCACCATCGCCTGAGGAAGTGGCCAAACCAGCATCGGCTGTGGTGAGTTGACGGGTTCGCGCAAGGGTTGTTTGTGCGAGAGAAGACGATTGTCTGTGGTGATTCGGAAGAGCATGTCATGGTGCTTGTTCTGAGGACGTTTGCTTTTTGGCTTTTTTGTTTCGATTTCTCACCCCCTGATTCTCTTCCTCCTCTTTGGCTCTGTCTCTGGCCTTGCTTTTTCTGCTGGACCTGTAAAAATGTAACAATCTACTGGATTTCCTTTGATCCATCCATCCACGCAACAACAATATCAATCACAGCCCATGATTGAAATCATGGCCCCCGCCACGCTGATGGAAGGCTATCAGTTGGACACGCAAGTGGGCGATCGCGTCGTGACAATCACCATTCCTCCCGGTGGCGTCGAAAAGGGACAAAAATTCAGCGTCCCCATGTCTCCCACAAACGCAGCAGCAACCTCTACTCCCAAAATGACAGTTCCGGTCGGCCATTGGAAAGATGGACTCTGCGATTGCTGCACGTACGGCATGTGTCATGCCCATTGCTGCATTAGTTGGTGGTGTCATGCATTGGCGGCGGGACAAGTCATTTCACGACTTCAACTCAATTGGTTGGGCAAAACCACCAATAGTCACGCCGAAAAGGCATCGGCATTCACGACATTGTTTACCATTTCCATGACGTACTTTTCCGTCAAAATTGGACTCTTTCTCATCATCATGAGCATGATGCCCGAGGATCCGGAAGAACCACCACCCGACTCCATCGCACCCTTTGCCATGATGAGTGATATCGTCAATTACGCCTATTACCTATTCAGTGCCGTCGTCATTTACAATTTGCGGTGAGTAATATATGTTGATCAGAGTCATGGAACAGTGTGGTCGTTTTGAGTGTTCTAATTATTTACTGCTGCGGTTTTGTTTGGATCAGCTCCTACATTCGATCCAAGTACGCCATTCCGGAATCGGAGAGCTGTCCGACGGGATGTGAAGATGGATGCATGGCGCTCTTTTGTTCCTGCTGTACTGCGGCACAAATGATGCGGCACACCACTGAATACGACACCTACCGAGCGGAGTGCTTCTCGGCCACGGGATTGCCGGATCATGTCCCCGCATTGATTGTATAAAATGGCACTTTGCGTGGGCGAAAGAAAAGTACCGATGATAGACGAGATCTTTCCAATGAAAGAGCAGTACATGTTTGTTGTGTTGGGTGTTTGTGTGACAACCCCTTTGTGAATTCAATCAATGATTCGATTCGATTCGATCTTTATAGTGACAGCTACCTTACAGGCCAGGAAAAAGAGAAATTCCACCCTCATCCTCCTAATCTCCTCCCCAAAGCCTCTTACGATAAAAACTAAGTCAATTCTGCATTTTCTAGCTAGCTTTCTTCGTGATACAAAACGACCAGCGAATGACGAACGTCCCCATTCGGACAGAAACCAGTACTCGCGCCTCTTGGATCGACATCTGAGCGATCGCCGCAGGGCCAACGTGCGGTCATGGGATGTGATGCATCACAGGTTCTTCGCACATGAAAGGGCGTCCAAGTCCACAAGCTTTTTCAAGGATTGCGATCAGAATGTAGCCACTAGGCTTTGACTCGACTCGACTCGACTCGACTCGACTCGACTCGCCATCCAATGATTTGCTCCTTGTTTGCAGCAGCAGATTTGACATTAGAGTTTCATCGTCTACGGTCATGTGTCGTGTTGTGTTCGCTTTTGCGCAAGCTACGGAACGACAAAAGGTCCCCACCCAAGCAACGTCAATCGTTCTCCATGGATGTGTCTCGGAACGCAACGCCCCTCACTGTTGGTTACGTGCGCTCTTTGGATCCAATGATGGTCCATGGTATTCGCGTGTTTTCATTTCATCCGAAAAGCAATAGCATCGCCAATGCCACCGTACTACTCGAGACAGGCCACCACTGGAGTGAGGCCGTGGCACTGCTGCTCGGTAGATCTAGATCAGTGGAAACGATTGTCGAATCTTCTTGTGTTGGAGCCGTGGTCGGCACAGCACCCGGAACAGCTCGATCATTGCTGCTGACACCAGACGATCCAGGATTCGTCGTGGAAGCGGATTGTCCTGGTGATGGAACTGTTGTAAAGCTGTAATTGCTTCTAGTAGTAGTAATAGTATCACACCAGACGGGTGGATCGTAGGAGAGTTCACAAATTCCCTGTTGGATCCAGTCCTTGTAAGCATTCAGTCGAACATAAACGGCAGGGACATTGGGTCTGGCACAGCCAATGCTAAAGATGATAATGCCAACTTGTTGGAAACTACCGTCTGCGAGTTGCTGCAACAGGGGTCCTCCAGAATCGTTGTAGCAGGCGTCTTGTATGGAGGATGCATTGGTGGTAGCATTGTCCATGGCACAGACTTGATCATCGGTAACGGGTGTGTCATAGTTCTGTTGGTAGTAGTCTCGACAAAACTCTTGATCGGTGATATGGACCGTGGCTTGCAGCAAATCCAGTGAAAGAGGTCCATTTTCTAAGGTAGTACCAAATCCAATCACCAGTACTTCTTGCCCTGTCTGCGGGGTCAGTATAATATCATCCGTGTCATTATTAGTATTGCTGTCGTCGAAACCCCAAGTCACAGTGGCTGCTTGTGGATTCCATGTCTCTAGTTTGACCAATAGCAAATCATGGGCCAGCGTGTCTCCATCAAACGACGGGTGTACCACGACCGTTTCATCTTCGTGAAAGGTGCCATCCATGCCGTAGTCGGTCGTTCCTCCCACATACAACCCACGGTCCTGAAAGACATTGTGACAATGAGCTGCCGACAGGACAATGTCCTTGTGAATCAATGTGCCGCCACAACCACGGCTTCGACCAAATCGGTTAAAGACAAACCAAGGAAACGCGGTCGAGTTGTCGGTTGGCACAACACCATTCACAATCAAATCGCGGTCTTGGCGTGGGATGGACGTAGTGTCCGCACATGGCACTAAGAGAAGGAAGCTCCAGAACAAAAAGGACCAGCATCCCCACTGTCGTTTCAGCGCACGTGTTGACAACATCTTCGGTATAACTCTTGCTCTTTCTACCAGCTACTAGACTATCTATCTGCTAGCTACTTCTGCTGGAGTTGAAGATAGATGATCTCATGATTATTGTTCCAACAAAGCACACCAGGCATGATCGTGGCGCCTGGACATGGAGGTACATGATCGAAGGCTCATGGCGGTCGCAATTGATACACGTACTGAGACACTGGAGTTGTCTACTAAATCCTCCCTTGCAGCTTAAGATTTAAAAAGCCATTGACCTCATCGACTATTTAAAATATAAAAATATCAATATTTATCGTCCTTGACAATTTACTTAAAATGACGACTCAAAAGACAATTTACCGGTTTTCGTCGTAGCATGTTTAAGGACGTTTTGAAATCGTCCCATATTAAAAAGGGTGGAGGCGCCGGATACACGCAGCGGAGGTAGCTGTGGTGGGGATCGGAAGCAAGTGTGGGGGTACCGGTATGGGGGCAAAGGGGGAAGAGAGGGCCGAAAGGAAGAATCGAATCATAGGTGAAGGTGGGATGGGACAGGAGGCATCACAGGGGAAGGTGGCAAGTACACCAGCCATAGGCATCACAGCGGGAACGGTGGTACAGTGGCTCATTGTGCGTGGCTCACTAATCCTGCCAAAGAAAAGGGGCGATTCGGAGGCAAAAGAAAGGGTGGTGGTGGGTTGGTGGTACATCTTGAGGTTGCCGTACAACGTAGTAAGAGCTGTGGCTGGACTTGGGACAACTTCCAATGCTTCCAATCCTCGTTTGTCCTCGTGGGCTTGGGTATACAGCCCCAGCCAGGCTGCAAGTTCTTGTGACAGGCAGGAGGCAGCTCTCACGGAGGAAGCCACAAACCAACGGTGTTGACTCGACTTGAGTCAGTCGGCCAGCCAGCCAAAGCCACCGATAGTACATAACGGGGTTTTAGAGTAGGGAAATTAAGTACAGTTCATCTAGGTAAGTTTTCATCACCGGGCGCTGGTATCTAGCTAGCTTCCTCGGGATTGTTGGGATATCCTATCCTCGGCGGCCATGGGTTGCGTCGGGTTTACAGAACGAACCGGTGTTGAGCGTGAGCCAGGAAGCAACTAGATTGGCGCCCTCCTTCTCTTATACAAAAGAAGGGAAAAAACAATTCGAGGAACCAAATGGTACGAGGATTCGGGCAACGCGGTGCAGCTACTACTCAGACTTCTTCCGCTTTCCATCAATTCGGATAGCGATAGCAACCTGGACTGAGACTGAGAAATCAGGGGTTTTCCGGAGGTGTAACCCCCGGTGGCAGAGAGCTACTCTGCATTCGCCTGGCTGCACAACAACCGACGAGCGATACTGGATACTGGATAGTAGAGAAGAGGGGAATCAAAAAAGTAGATCCTTTTATTATTTTTATTTGATTTTTTCTTGGGTGTGGCTGCTTGTCCTGTGCTCTGTCAGGGATGACCCAACAACTCTGGTCATCCCTTTCTTTTGGTACCCTCCACAAGCACACCGATAGTGACAAGACCGCCACAACCTCTTCTCACACATCCACAACCACTCGTAGTAAGAGTCACAGTGTCACTTTTGTAATACATAGTTTAGAAACCAACAGCATCATCTTCATCATCCGAGTCATCATCTTTGGTAGAGACTCCCGACATTTTGTTGGCGAGGTCATCAATGGAGCTGACCTTGGAGGATGCCGATGTAGGATCAAAGCATTCGGCTAGAAGAGGTCCAGCCACGTCCTTGGGCAAGTGTTCCTCGACAATGCCTCGCAGCATGTCATTCTCCGAACGCAAGTCATAGTACTCTTGACGCAACGATTCAATCAAAAACTTTGTTCGCACTCCAGACTTCTTGATCTTCTTGTCCTTGCTCTTCTTCTTGTCCGATGGCATCTTGACGGATTGAATGTAGTTACAAAAGGTAGAGAATAGAATAGAGAC
>CAICTM010001263.1:0-32780 GCA_903772945.1 Seminavis robusta | reverse complement strand
AGGAGAGATATGTCTCGCAGGTAAACAAAATGTATAGAACTAACTCCATTCGTATTCGCCACGTATCCTTACCTCTGGTAACCATTGGGACGGGACAGCATCCTACGAGTCGTCGAAAGCACGAACGTATCTCAGGTCCCACCATTGGAGGAGGAACGTACTGGGGATTGATTCGACTCTTGACCAACATTGAAGAGTTTGAAGATTGTATGCAGTTGGCGGAGCACGGGGATCCCACCAAAGTTGACATGATGGTGGGAGATATCTATGGCAATAACCCCGAGGCGCTGGAAAAGCTGGGACTGCCGGCAGGCTTGGTGGCGTCGTCTTTTGGCAAATTGGTGGCCAAGGAAGATCCAGCCGCGGGCTTGACACAGGAGGACTTGGCTCGAGCGTTGCTGCTGATGGTTACGAACAACATTGGTCAGGTGGCCTATTTGATGCTCAGCTGAACAAAACCTCCCGCATTTACTTTGTGGGCAATTTCTTACGTGGCAATAAACTTTCACAGCGGCGCTTGTCCTTTGCCATCAACTACTGGTCCAAGGGGGAGATGGAAGCCCTCTTCCTGGAGCATGAAGGGTACTTTGGTGCCTTGGGGGCCTTTCTGTTGAGTCAAGGTATCAATCCAGACGACCTTGGACCGCCACGGAGACAAAGCACCGTATCGCAGAGCCACAGTTTTCACCATCGACGAAGTCAAACTCTGGAAGATCCAATCTAACTCCTGTCTGGGATTGTGGCGCACTGAAACTTTCCACACGGCTGCGAATGCATAGTTCATTTCACCCTAAGTTCATGGATCTGCGGAAACCCGTACGCTGTTGCGTCCAGTCAGATATCGTTGAGCTTAGCCTTGCGCTGTAGAAATGCAATATAGCTAATAATGTTACAGTAGTGTTTCCTTCCCTCACGAACGTCAAGCGTTGCCAATGTTGCCCACCGTCCTCAGACGCACCTTCTTGCTAGGAATGCAATATAGCTTAATAATGTTACAGTAGTGTTTCCTTCCCTCACGAACGTCAAGCGTCTTGTGCACCCTGCCAATGTTGCCCACCGTCCTCAGACGCACCTTCTTGGTAGGAATCGTCGCTCAAATCGGATTCAATGATCGATGGCTGGTTCGGCTCGGAATCCAACGATTGACCACCTCTGTAGCGGTTGAAAGCTCTTTCCTCTTTCATATCGGAATCGACAGACTGGTAGCGAACAGTGCTTTTATAGTAGTTCCAGCCCTTCATCGACAGCAGCCCTGCACTCTCGTCTGAGGAAGGAGTCCCCATCGGTATCTTTTGTGGATACGCTTGGCATGACAACCTTGATCCACCTGGGCTCGTCTCGTTCTCGCTCTTCTTGGTATTCACTCATTTTGTCTACGAATGACATGAGCCAAGAATACACCACGAACGACACTGTCAAGAACAGGATCGATTCCAAGAAAACCACCCATCCATTTTGACCACGGTCAGTCTGATGTACGCGTAGGTCGTTCAAGTTTGCTGGACATTGGAATGACGATGAGCTGCCACTTGCAGGGCACTTCAAATTTCTCACTCTATCCGCCCTCCACTTGAAAGAACTGATGGCAGGGAATTGGGACGGGCAAGTCGTCCTGCCTTGCCTGGTCTCCGGGATGGAAAAGTTGCGAATGTTTGTGGGGTCCAAGACCGTGGAATTGCGATAGGCGGCTTGGAGGTAGCCAAAAGAAGGTTCGGGGTTGTACTGGCACGGTATGTCTACATCGTCGCAATCCTCGGGCGAGAGGTAACCTACGGAACAAATAAATCTCAACGTCAGCAAAGCAGAAAACAACCGCACCTCTTTCTTTTTGTGTGCACTCAGTTGCACTTACCAATGCCATAGTTCTGGGCCCCCCATTGGGCGAAGGGGTACGGCGAATCGCCAATAGCATTCTGCATTTCAATCGAGTACTCAAAGGCAAAGCCACCCGCAAACTGATCTCGGAGTTCTTTCTCTTCCAGCAGCCATCGGGCTTGGTCGAATGTTCGCTGTCCTTTGTAGATCAGCCCGTCGGTACCACTCACATTGGGAAAACTGTAGGATCCAAAAGGACAAGACAAAAAGGGGTTTCAGCATAATTTCATTCCAAGCCAAGAAACGGCAAATTCCTTTTGTCATGTTGCTACCGGTACTTACGACTTGGAGATACAGCCGAACTCGGTGAGCATGGCAGGTATCGAGTAGTGATAGGATTGAAAGTCTTCTATCAACTTATCGAATCCGTTTCCTTTTTCAGCGTCTTTAATGGATCCATCGCAATGCGGATATACATTGAGACCAAACCATTCCGCGTTTTCATATGGATCCTTGGGGTTTTCGGCGCAGTTGTAATAGTTGGCTACATCAGCTCGTTCGGAATCTGCAGACACCAAACCAACGGGGACTTTTCGGATGTTTGGACAGGAAGCAATGTACTTTCGCATATCTCTCAGGAACTTTTTCTGACAAGGTCCATTCCATTCGGGATTGTTGTTGGGAGTAAAGTGATTCACTTCATTCCCCGCAGAAAAGCCCAGAACATTGTCGTACTTGGCAAATGCATTGATAATGGCTTGTCCTTGTCGTTTCAGACTGGTTGGGTAGCATGCGGGAGCCTCATCTCGTGTAATGGCACAGGTGGGACAATCGCTGGCAAGAGATACCAATGCGTAGATACCTGCCTGGTTCAGGGCGCACATGAATGCATCATGGTTTTTGGAACTGTCCACGGCGTAGATGCGAACCGCATTGACTCCCAAAGATTTCAGGTAGGGTATATCCCTCTCCCATATATTCCGATGCTCTTCTGTGAAATAGTCCACCGAGTTTCGATTCAAGGCGCCACTGTTGGGCCGAGGATCGTATGCAATTCCGCGCACCACGAACTCATCGCCTGATCCGCTGTCGAAGAACTTGTATCCCTTGATTTCGACAGGATTCAATGCAGAAGCCCTTGACACCCATTGAACTAAGAGAAGGATTCCAGCAAAGCCATGCCATGAGCGCCTCCTGCTACCGGTAGTACATACGTGCTGTTCCATATTCAAAGGTAGGTATACTGCTAGCTTCTAGTAGTATTAGTGTGTGGGCTGTAGCAGCTGATGATTCAGTACGTGTTGTGGTATTAATAGTAGTAGTGAATCGAGGCAATTGGTTTGCTGAAGCGGCCTGTTTTTGGTGGGCATGGTGGCTCTTGTCATCGAAATCTAACTCGCCTAGTCATTCACATTCTCATCGCCTTGTCATCGATTGGGTTGCAGAGCCTGTTGCAGTAACAGCCTGCACTCGCGCGCAAGCGCTGAGCATCCTCGTCGAACTGGGTTCCACTGACGCATGAAACTCATGTCTAACATGTCACAGTCGTCCTAGACACTTCACAAACACGTTCCCAAGCATGGTTTAGAAATAATTTAGAGAAAATAATGGCATATATGATTCAAATCCACGAGATTTCATCAGATTAGCAATTTTTACGAATCAATCAGTTTTGTAAGACATGAGCTTATTTAAAGGGTAACCTCCACCAAAGAACAAGCTTCAACAAGTCGCTAGCAAGTCACAATCTCTCGAAGTACCCCCCACTAGTAATCCCTTACCAGAGCCCTGTTCGTTAGACACTGCCTTGGTTTTGAGAGAAAAATGCGTCATTTGAGCCTTCTGTGTGCCTTCTCCCAGCGAAGATTTTGAGCAGCTGCTGTGAAACAAACAACAGAACCGGCGAACCACCTGGTTCAATCACTTGAGCACAGGCCCGCTCGCAAGATTCTCCTCAACTAAAGAATGTTTTCCAGGCAAGAAGGGTTTCACGAAGCAAGATGGTACAGCCCCAACGGCAGGAATTACCACGCTCAGATGCGGAGACGTGGAGTGACGGTGTCAGTGCTACAGTACGGTAGCTCTAGCTAGGTACATGTAGTACGTCGTGCTGCTTGTACAAATGGCAGCAACAACAATGGGAATTCAATACATATTGAAGAGAGCATAGCTCAAAAGTGCTGTAGTAGGAGTTGGGATCAATCCCACAAGTCTAGCTATGGTAGCTAGCATACCGGTGGGATGGATTTGTTTCCCACCAAAAGACTATCAGTTGAAGATGAGAACACATCTGGTGTGCTTGGCGCCATTGGCACCCACCCAGCAGCTCGAAAACGTACAAGAGCAAGAACTGCTACAATTCGACCCAATCCGGCTATTAGTCAGCCTGCTAAGAAGATGAAGCTCACTGTTTCCCTTCCGCCGGTTCAGGATCGAATTATTTCCGCAAGTAAGACGCCCGTCATCGAAGACGGTCAATTAGTCAACGTTAGGATCAATGTAAGCCACAAAATTACGGATGATTCCATGCTAGAGTTTTTCGACGCGAAGGATGCCAAGGTTATCACTGAAATACCCGAATACCAGATTGATTCTACTGTCATGGATGTGTTAAAGGACTCCAAGGCGTCGGAAGAGGAGCTAAGGGATGCAATTTTCACCAACTTTTCTAAAAGCCAAAAGATAAAGTTTGCCAAATCATCGGATTCAAAAAAGTATGATAAGAGGGGCTCGCGAAAGTATGCCGAGGAGCAACTTAACAAAGTCTTGTCTGACTTTGGACAGGAAATCAACGTTGAGCAAGGGAATATGGAAAAATACATGCGGGGACTGGCAGTCACTACTACAGCGAGACCAGACCTTGTGCCGCGAGATGATCGGGATCCTACCTACCCGCAACTGACAATGGGAGAATTCAAGAACCGCGACAACTACAAAGAAGAAAACGGCCGAACTCAGTGCCTAATGTATTTGCTTGCGATCTTGTACTGGCTAAGAGCGGTCGCTGGAAAGCCTGTGGAATCAGTCTATGGGTTCTATTTTTGCGGTTGCCGTTGTTCTGACCAAAATAATGGAAAAACTTACTCGGTTGGACTGCTGAAACTATCCTCCCCACAGAATCTTGGAGACGAGCTTTCTGCCTACTGCTTGCGTTCTACACATTTGGTGAAGGACCCGCTCCCGCTACGTGTGCTCATTCATTTTTTAAAGAAAGGCAAACGGTGGACGACGAATGAGGCATTGACAGCACGTATTGGCAGAAAACCTACCATGCCTGTTTGTGCTACCTACGAGCCTTTGGTCAGATGATGGGGAAAAGCGCAACCTTGTGCCTCATGGTACTCTTTCTATTGTGTTTCGCATAACCGCTCAAGGTCTCAAGGACTTGTTGCAAGCGGGAAAATACTTCAACTTGAAGCAGTCGAGGCGCAGGGCATGGAAAGAATACTGCGAAAAGCTTTGCATGCATGTGGATAAAGATAACTCGGGGGCTGGCTACTACTATCTCAAAGTTCGAACAAAAAATTCCCCATGGCAGAGTCGCCCAATGGGAGCCATGGATGATGCGTGGGACCTACTCGTTAACGACTTCCAAGATACCTACATTGACCGTCCTTTTGTTGACGAAGCATTTGGCATGGTTTTGATGAATGATCGAGGGTTGCTGCTACGAGATGTGGAATCCTTTGAAAAGAGTATTTTATCCGAATTCGCAAAAGTTAGAGCGACGGCAATGTTTCTCAGCGAGCATCTTCCCCACGGTGACGTTTTGCCTCATAACCTTGGCTTTGATAAACTCTCTGGGAAAATGACGCTGATAGACGTTGATGAGGGGGTCTCGAAAGCAGAGAAAGGCACAGATCACATTCTTAAAAGAAAGAATGCTTATTTCAATGAGGATCAGGACTGGTTCATTGCTCTGTCTTATCCGAATCCTCTCAGACAGGAAGGTGCTGCTCTGTACACACAAACTCAATTGCTTGCTTGTTTTCTTTTCTTGGCAAGGAGGGTTGAAAACCTTTCCCAAGAGTTTTTGAAAGATTTGGGGACTGTGCGGGAAAAAGCAGAGGCCGTGGGAAAAGAATTGGCAGAGCTAGACAGAGCTGACGCGCTTGTGAGTACATTCAACGGAGCAAGCATCCCAAAGGAATTAGGAGAAATTGAAGAAGCTGTGATTGATCTGATCGACTCCGTGACATGAAGGTGAAACTACCATCATGTGCGGCTACTAGCTAGTAGTAGCTAGCTAGATTGTGGATGAACACTAAACGCATCGTCAATGTCACCATCTTGAGTGATCAACAATCTGCGATGCTGTCGTTGATCATGCATTCTTGTGGTACGGACCAGGTACCGGTAGCAATGAAAGGCACCCCCAGCCAGAATCAAGCATCGGCCGAAGAGGTACTGTAAAGATCATTGTTGTCCATAACTCCAGCAGGAGGGCTCAAGCAAGTGCCTTGAGTACCTATGCTTTCAGATGATGATTTATCAAGTCAAAACTAGCCAAAAAGTATTTTGAAATTGCAGGGCAGTTATTCCCTCGTCAAGCAATGCTGACTTGATACAAAAGACAGGGGTTTAGAGTAGGGAGGATATCTATGGCAGCGAGGCTTAGACAGAGAAGAGTTGGAATTCAGGACTCTAGGTTCCATATGATCAGGGGAGATAAATTATTGAGGACCAACACGGGTGCCAAACGGCTTGGCTTTGATGACTGCATACTACTAGTATCACATACATCTTGTGCTTGCAGACGATGGGCGCCATCCTTACACGGCCAAGAATGGCTTCAAGAAAACAAATGAAGGCTGCATTATTCTTTGTATTGTCGTTCCCTATGAGTACAATAGCTTTTGTACAATGGAGTGTTAGTATCCTCAGCGAGGAAACTCAGCCAGCAAACGGGACGAAAACAGAAGCGAACTCCACGGTTGGTCCCCGTGGATTTCGAAGAAGCAATGATCTTCTGTCTCATCAGGGTTCGCATCAAGTGTCAAGCTGTGTCACGGTAAGAAAACTACTGTTTTCTGTTTTTGCCAAATATTTCTCTGATTTGGTGATAATTGTAGAAGATATTTATTTCTGGATACATGTACGGAAAATAAATAACGAAGTTTTATTATTTAGGCTGCACCTCAATAGACCACCCGCTGAACGGAGCCATAATATTGAACCGGAGTACCTCAGACGTACAAGGACGCCCACATAGGAACCGGCCTAGTACATGTACCGGTGCATCCACGACCGCCGAGATTGCATCCACAAATTTCGCGGAAATGGCAAAATTTAACTTCCCTCCACATCAAGGCTCGCGCACCCGTTTTTCTCCTCTTGCCATAATATCCGGGATAATACTCTAGCTAGCTAGTACCCTCTTAAAGTCAAAAGCATCAATAAACAGTATCCCCTCCGGAACCATGTCCTCAACCGGAGCGGATGACTTTGTCTCCGCGGAAATGGACGCCGACGAGATAGAAGTGAAAGCTGAAAGTGTCAACGGGGTCTCCGAGGACCCTAAAACTAATGGTGGCCAACAGGGGTACCATCCAGACATGGTGGACCTTGATTTCGTGGATCATTTCTCTCTCAGACAGCCGTCGAGCACCGTGGGAGCCTTTAGTAGACGGCAGAGAAGACAAGTGCGAGTCTATAACTTGGTCAATGATCAGCTTCAATTGGAGCACAAGCTGTTGCTGGACGACCCCGAAAACGCAAACACGGCGGATTCGGAAGAAGGCGACGATAATGATGGCAATCATGAGACAAAGACATCCAAATTGACACTCCAAGTCACCATGCAGCGATTGCGACGAGGCAGTATGGGTCTACGGCTTCTCCGAGGATTCTACACGTTGATAGCCTTGCTCATGTTTGGTTTCATATTTGTCTTCGCGGCTCAAGTGGTGTCCTTTCAGGCAATGGAAATCCCAAGATACTATGGTGAAGGTGAACCCGGAACTACAATCTACGTCAATAGGTTGGTCGCTGTCATCTTTTCCCTCCCTCTCTTGGCCTATTCCATGGCCAGTCTCCTGGCTCTTGCCATGGTCTTTGTCAGCGATTGCTGGAATGGTCATGTCCTCTTCGCGTTGCTCTTCTCGGGGTTTCAGCCACATGCCGAACTCCAGAGGGTCCCCGTGGAATGGTTCTGCTTCGTTATGTATATAGTGATACCAGTCATTACCATGATTGTGACAATGTTCATGGGACGCTCGGATTGGTCTGAGATTGGGGCTTTGACGTGGTATGCTTCCATGAATCTCAGTTTCTTCATTTTCTGTGCCATGGTTTTCTACCACGAGATGAAGTTGGGCCTAGAGTTCACGCATTTTGTCCATGATCCTGAAGGGACGGGACCGCTAATCAGGTTAGTGTCATTCGACTGGGTATAGACGTGTTGCATGCAATGGATCATACTAAGTCACACCTTGCTCCCCTCGTGCTTCCATACCAAAGGCTTATGCCAAAAGCAGTCCTCATGACTCTGATGCAACGATATCGTGCAGTGGAAGAGCTTAATTACGTGGTTCAGAACGGTAGTACCAAGGTTGACACTGACAACTACCAGTCCGTAAAGACCATTGCAAAAGGGAACTCCATGTCTCTTTTTGGTCGGATCAAAATGATCTCTGGGAACCCCTTCTTTGAACACTTGGATCCGCCCATTCGAAGATACTCTGTGGAGGAGTTGAGAGAAACCGTGCCCATTGAATCTAACCATAGTTGGTCCTTAGAAAGAGCATGTTGTCGCTTGCGCCTTGGACGAAACAGGTTTGTCATTTCTGGTCCGAATGCCTTGGAACCCAGACAGTACCGATCAACCTTGGCCGTCAACGCCATTGGTTTTCTCTTGAGTGTAACGTTGCTGGTTGCATTCCTGTATCAAATGGGTCAAGGGACCTTTCTGTTGATCTTGGTGACTGTTCTGCTTCTTTTCCTGGTGGGCCTTCCTCTGGCGACCAGTGCAGTGCAATTGCGTTCAGCTATGCCTCGAGAAAGTCCCAAAACAACAGATGATAGTGACCAAGAGGATGATGAAAATGAACCTGCATTCTATCAGGAATGGGCGGCATTCACTGTGGCGAAGCCCAAAGAGTGGTACTGCTGGATGCGATTGGGGGTTGAAGTTATCATGTTCTTCATCTTCCCTACGATATCCATGTATGCTGCGGGCAACTTGACAAAGAGTGCGACTGTGTTTTGGGGGACAGGTATTTTCTCGATCTTTCGCCTATACTTGGATGCAGGGTAGGTGACTATTGCATTTTTGTGCGCTTGCTTTGCTAAGATCGTCTTCCGCTGACAAAAGACCAATGCCATCAACTGCAGTTCCATTATCAACGGATACGGCACACTCAGCAGTATCAAATTCAGTGGTGATCCGGAAGACGGTAAAACTATCCGCGAAAGAAACAAGCCTCGAGACATGGTTGCCCGTGCCCGGGCTTCGGAGATTATTGGAAAGATTTCCACTGCAACGCGAGTCTACCTTTTCATGATTTTCTTCGGTGTCTTAGGAGCGTATTACGCTTTCTCAGCCTCCAATACTCAGAACGGCGAAAACGCTACTCCTGAATCAGGACGACCACCAATTCGCTTGCTTGACGACTTCTACTATCCACCACTGCCCAACACAATCTCATACCCAGCTTGTAAACTCGACAAGGATTTTGCCATCCCAGGTCAGAATTTCACGTACATGATGGACTACAACATAATGGCTGCTCTTGGGTATGAGACGTACAACGTCAGCCAGTATATCTTGAACAAATGGTTTGGCGAGGAAGCTGGGTGGTTGGACGAAACTCAATTTGTGAATCAGTGGAGAGCAGAGTCCGGAAATGCAAAGAGCCACGCCTCCTTCAAGTTATTTTCAAAGACGAGCCAGCCAGGAGTAGGGGTACTGTCAATCCGTGGAACTGAGACTCCAACAGATAGATTGTTGAATTCACAGCTATACATGGGGACTGCATTGACAACGTAAGTACCGGAGCTTGGTGCAACTGGAACTGAATCCATGCAACTCCTTGCAGAGCTGTCATTCATCGTTGTGCCCTCGTTTGCAGGTTTGTTCGGGCGCTGATGCCTTTCAATTGGTTGTGGGGCAATGTGTATGAAGATTTGCTGGCGACAACCAGCTGGATTGCATCTGACCATCTGCTGCAATCGGCATATTACAAAGTTACTTCAAATTTTGCCAATGACATGCTCAACAACCAGTATGAGTTTGATGGAAAAACGTACAATTTCAATTTCCTTCGAACAACCGGTGTCAGTTTGGGGTGAGTTTGCAATCAACAGAATGTTAGCTTCAAATAGCTTCGGCCCGAGCGTGTCTAACTCGGCGTTATCGTTGCCCAACAGAGGAGGACTTGCCCTTATTACTGGTGCACAGACTGAGGCATATGCTGTTTCAATTTCTGGTATCAATCCGACCCTGGCTCGGCTGACCTTTGATCCGCCGTTGTCTATCGACGCGCTCAATACACATGTGTTCAATGTAATCCCCGACAATGATCCGATCTCGGCGCTTGGCGACGCTGTTCGCAATCATCAGAGAGTTGACTGCAGAACATGGCCTGCTGAAAGACAAAGTTGTCACAGTTTCTGGAGAGTGATGTGTGAGTTCTTCTACAGTTGTGGTTCTCCACCGGACCGCCCCGTTCTTTGCGTCTGTGCTGAAACATGGGGATATCCCGAGCCTATCGCAAAGGGCAACCGTACGTTTGCGCAGGCTTGTAAGGAAGAAGAGGCCAGTGTCAGACAATACATGGAGCCCGAGTGATCTGATTTCAACTGATCTTGTTGAACTGTATCAAGCGTCGTCGTGGTGTTTTTGTTTTTCTACAAGTAGAGTTTGTCCTTGCCTTTGGTTCTAAATGTGTTCTGCCTAATAATACTAGTATTGTAAATGTGAGAATTTTCGCTATTGGCGGGGGGATTCCTTCACAATCGAAGACTTGTGGTTCTTTGCGGTTGCGGCAACAAAATAAATAATACTTGCTTGCACTGGCTTTCCACGTGAACATTTCACAGCTAGTTGCCACTTCAGAATCTACTACAAGGATAAACTAAATTTCCACAACGTACCCAAAGCAACATGACCCCTGCTGCTGGCGCTGATCTCACTTGCTAGGGGTGTTTGTCTGTAGAGTAGCTGTGGAGCAGTTCATTACTAGTAAGGCCTCTGGCTGTTTAGTCCACAACTGCCCAGGTTGGACTCGCCCCCAACAAACCAACCCCTGCGAACCCAAAGGCGGCTTCGACTGTACTACCGTGGCTGCACTCTGCACTGTGACAAGAGCTGTGACAAAGGAGATTTGAGGTTGTACCGTAAACCGTGAACGGTGTACCATTCCGGTGCCCTTTCTGGTCTGTGACTGGCCTTCCCGATCCGCGTCACGTAATGGCGCGTATTCCGGAGCTATGCTGCCACCAACCAGCCCGTGCCCCGTAACATACGATAGAATTGCCAACGGGAATACTACAGATCCCAGAACAACTGACCAAAAACCCGCGAACCACTTTTTTCACCCATGGTTTGAGTTTTTTTTCTTGTTTTCGTAGCAGTCAAGTAGAAATCGTACTGGTAAGAACATTGGTCAGATCACACAAAAATCAAGAACTGCCGAATAAACGGTATCCCTACGGTAGAAGAAGAGGCACGAATGACCTCATGAAAAGAGAACTCTATTCTTGCCCCTAAACTCACGTGGAAAGTGTACTGCATTCTACAGAGTTCGGTTTACCAGTTTTTTTTCTGAAATCTTGGGTGAAAAAAGTGGTTCGCGGGTTTTTGTCAGTTGTTCTGGGATCTGTAGTACTACCACTTCGAGAACAATTGACTCTGTGTCACAGAAATTTCACAGAAATTGACTTCAGTAGACCTCCTGTAGAATGACTACTGGGTTGCAATCAATTTCTGTGACATGAAAATCACGTGCTCGTGATTCAATCTGGTCCTTTAAATAAATGGAGTCCTGGGAAAGATTACCAATTTGTTTGACTACGTTCAGCGGAAAACTGAGGTATCTCTTTTTTAAAAGCTTGACGACTTTTTAATTAAATTGAGTGGAAAATCAGTTGGCAGGTCGGAAATATGGCTTCTCTTTGACGATGCACAGAGACTTCACCTTTGAGGATTTCTGGGCGCATGTTACCAAAAATAAGCAAGAAATTTCGAAGAAATTTGGGAAGACAAAAATTGTCGGCGTGCCGTGATTTTTGTGGGTTGTGGGTTGTGGGTTCGCGAAATATCTTAACACCAAGTCTTATAAATATATACCTTATTATTAAGAATCCAACCAGCTACATTTGGATACGAGTATTAGCTAGTACTAGTACAGTACCTCTGGAAGCTAGACCAAGCTAGTCTAGCTAGTCCATTCAGAGCAATTTGCAGCCACAATTAATACATAGCTACTAGAGAGCTAGCTTGCTGCTAGCTAGCTTCTAGCTTGCTACGCTACCAAGCAACCTCCTTTCTAATCTAAAGAGCTAGCTGGCTAACAGACCTTCTATACACTGAGTCTTAGCTCGTGAAAATCTAACATGCATTGTCAATTTCAACCATAAAGGTTCTTCCAAGGGATGGACATTCCTTTAGTATTGTAGCTCCTTTAGTCTGGCCTTGCCTTGGACCTCATTGCAAACCTAGAAAATCTTGTAGAAATAGACAACGTCCTCTAAATAAATCAGACAACATCCTTTAAATACTGTGTAATTATAGATCAGTTGAATCCACGTTTACACCTATGGGCCAGGAGTTGAACCCACGTTTACACCTAAGGGATTGTAGTTGAACTGCAGAACCCACATTTACACCTACCGACTCATTGAAAAGTACTGGCAATGAGAAATTCAAAGTTGACCTAGCCATTATTTCTTTTTGTTATCTGCTTGAGATGAGTGTTAAACCTATAGTTGCCATTTGGAAGTAGAGCATTAACACAAAATACAGCTCATATACCCACAAGTGAAGGTTTGGCGGTGCTTAATGGAAATATTTAAAGAAATGACTGAATGACTTAAAGGGCTTGACTGAAAGCATGGGTATACACGAATGAGAATTGGCATGTTTCAAAATCAAAAATCGGTCGAAAACGCCGTGTCCACAGTTGGGGAGTGCTTGTTCTCCACAGGAACATGATGAAATCAAAAAACAAATGTTACAACCCCATGCAGAACAACAAGGGGCATGAGGCCATAGCATTTGTTTTTGTGTTTTTTCATCTTCTGGTCAATTTATTCCACTCCCCAATCACAATACCACACTCTTTCAATGAGTCGGTATGGGATAGGTGTTGAACCCACAAAACCAACCCTTTTCACTAAATTCCTTAATTAATTTTGTGGGTTGAGCAACCTACAACCCACAAAAGTGAACCCACAAAATTCTACCACCCCAAATCGTTGTTGTTGTTTTCGCAACATACTACCTTTCAAATGCGAGTGATTCGCCAATCTGTTCCAAAAACGAGAAACGTCTTGGTCTGATCGACTTGCGGTTGCAAAAAGAAGAAGCTAGAAATCTTTACCGCCGCCGCTGCATGCACGCTGATTGGAGTGATTATTTTGAGAGACTCTATTATGTTACCAATGGCAACGCTGCCGCGTTTACCATTGGGATGAATCACATTGTTCACCTCTCTGAAACAGTGCACAGGCGAAGCGGGGGTGGGACATTGTCAGAAAATGATGCTTTGTTACAATTCATCGAGCATACCCCTTTTGCCTTGCTGGGACGTTGCTTCCCCGTGCAGAGGATGAACGAGAACCAACGCCTTGTCATCTTGGATGCACTTGTCCAAGCCTATCAAGCTGACATAGGAGACGACAAGGGAGACGAAGAGCGCCAGCCTTGACTAAGCTGGTCAAGGCGGGGGTCTTGACAGAATCGGGCCAATTTACAAGTCCTATTGCAGAGAGATTCTACTACAACAAGGTATTCCTCCGAGCCTCATCCGGTACAGATATTCCTCTATCGTTAGGCGATCTAATTGTTCGGGCCACTGAAAGAACTTCGGCTCGTCGACTCCGAGTAGCAAGATCAACAAAGAATGGAGTGGTGCAAAGTCCGAAAGAGGCTGTATACCAGCAGCTTTTCCATGAGGCAATTGCATCTTTACTACCTGTACGACCAGAGCTTGGTACGCAAGCGCTGATTGATGAAAAAGTTGTCATTGGAGAGTTGGATTTTTACATCAAGAATGGAAAGAAGTGGGCCTTGGAGCTCCTTCGTGATGCAAAAGGCCAGAGGGAACATCTCAATCGTATTCCTGGCAAATACAGGGAAGTAGTGGCAGATGCCTGGCTTGTTGTGGACTGTCGGGTAGGTGGTGTGGCGCCCAGCAAAAGGGACAACAATCTTTGCACTCTGGTCCTGTCAGTGCTACATGCGTGTGAATGGTGTTGTTGACACAATTAAACTTGCTTAATAGGCGGATCTCGACCCAACTCTATTTCCAGTTGGCATGCTTTTGCAAGATTATTTGGAACTTGCGATTTGAAAAGTGAAGGCTTCTAATGGATCGTTGGTGTAACGAAGATCTAGAATATGCTTATAGCATTAACGGTAGTGATGGTTGTGGTTATGGTTTAGTTTGTCACGCGGAACCACCTGGTTCAAATGAATCGAATCACCACAATGTACCTAAAGCAACAGAACCCCCGCTACTGGCGCTGATGTCACTAGTAGCTAGTGTAGCAGAGGACCAGTGCTGAGTCGAGTCGAGTCCACAGCTGGCGGCCGAGGTCAAGAATGCTAAACATCGGGAATACCGGTACGGAATACTACATGTGCTGGAAACTGGAAACCCCTGCGAATCCCAAAGGCAGCTTCGACTATATGGAACACCGTGGCTGCACTGTTACAAAGAAGATTTGAGGTTGTCTGTACGAGTAAGATCCCATGGTATTTTAAGATGTACGTACGATTCTGGTGCCCTTTCCGGTCTGTGATGACTTCCCGCACCGGTACCGTGGTCCAGGTACCGGCACCCGATCCGTCACGTAATGGCGCGTATGCTGGTTCTCAGCCACCTGCTACTAGCTAGAGGCACCGCAAATGTCGGTACCGGTGGGCGGTAACATAGGATAGATTTGCCAACGAGAGGAATACAGTACGGTAGCTTGCCGGAGTTGGCATGCAGTGTACCGTACCGTAGCAAGCGAGCACCAGCAGTGGACCAAGCACATGCAATGGTATAGGCATACACGTGTACTTGTTGATCTACATGCACAATCAAATAATGATGGGCAGCAGGCACCTGCAATCTTGCCAACTGTTTTGCAAGGTTATTTCATGAGATTGAATCCACGGTCTCTTCATCATTCTGATCTCCTCACAATAAATACAGTCGTAGAGCAAAACAGTTAATAACAGAATCAAAATCGAATCAACTGACAAGAAGAATTCAGCATCTACACTTAGCTCATCACCAAAACCAATACCAAACTCTCGATAACGGAATCGAATCAACAACACAGGATTCCTGTAATCAATAACTATATTTACGGCTAGCTATAGTGTTGCCATGACCGAGACCAGCAAGAAGACGAGCTGTAGAAAAGTGTCCTTGACCAACCAAATTGTTGTGAAACCCTTTTGGCGAGCAGCAACACGGTTTGGGATTCGAAAATTGACCAGGCCACTCCATGACTTTGTTGGTCCCTACAAGGACACACTCATCCACTTTGAAACAACGGCACCCGTGGTTGCCCTGACAATTGATGATGGTTTGAGTAGGGGAGGGCCTCATGTATCAATGGTCCAGGATGTGCTGCAATTGTTGAAGGAGTATGATGCCACGGCCACCTTCTTTATGTGTACAGATTACCTAAAGGACCAACAAGATGATGTGATGGCTCTGATGAAGGAGGGACATGAGCTAGGAAACCATATGCAAGAAGATCTGAATATGCACTATTGTCGACTACCCAAAGAAGAGTTCAAAAAGCAGTTGCAGGATGCCAATCAAGTGCTGGAAGAACTGGAGCAAAGACATCAACAAACTACTGACCACTCTGTGTCCACTGGTACTAGAAACCCACGGTGGTTTCAGGCTCCTCAGTTAATTTTGACTTCCCGCATGAAAGAAGTCATGGATGATGCACCCATCCCAATGCAACATGTTTTGGGGGATTGTTACTGTGATGATTTTCAGTTTGCTCAAGACATGGACAGCAAAAATCAAGAAGACTTTGATGCTGACCAGTGTCGTGCTGTCATGAACGAAATTGGCCAAGTCCTGTTGACACAGGCACAACAGGGGAGTATTGCCATCTTCACATGCCAGAAAGAGGATTTCGTCAGGGAACACTCTATGCTTTGGAGTATTTCTTGCAAGGGATAAAAGATAGAGGGTGGAAATGCTGCAGTTTGACAAATGCACAGCAAACTGTAGAGGACAGTGCGAAAGCAGCAGAACAATCAAGAGCCAAGATGCTCCCAGCAACTAACTAAACTAGTACATTTTCAAACTTCCAATCTGGCCATGACATGGCGAACCCTGCCAATCTGTACAATGATGCCCTTGCGGTAGTTCCTGGCGCAAGGGGCCTCCTCCATCATCAGCCATGGTCAGGAATGGTTGTTATGAAAGTGGAATCAACTATGAAAGATTTTTCTGGCTTGATCACCTTCTGAGAAAGTGCCAATGCAATGCGCATACTAGTAGCTTTATTTGGGCATAGTTTCGCCGGGGCATGCCATGGCACAAACTGCCATGGGGACTTGGAGACTGGTTCTAACTAAATTGAATACCGGTGTCCCTCTCTTTCAAGATTTTAAGAGGATCTTGCAATAGAGAAGTAGTTGTCAGTAAGCCCATGCCCTCAAGGCCTTCATAGCAAAGTTGGGTGTGCTGCTACGAACTGCAAGTTGGGTGTGCTGCTACGAACTGCGTGTGTTCGGTCTTCGCAGAGGAGATTCACCACGGAGCGTGGAAGTCAAAAGATTCTCATCAGGGTTGGAGGTCGTGGCGAATCCGAAAAGATCCACTGCGCCACCCATTCCGCTGGAAGGTGTGGCGAAGTACCGGTTCCACGAAGGAGGAGAAAAAAAAAGAAAAAGAAAAGAATTATAGTACGGGACTCATGTTATTCCCGTATCCCCAATCCCACAACCCCTCTAAATCTTGCGCTTTCTTTTCATCGCATTGGCTTATACCCCTGTATGTCCTCAGACGTCTTTTCCTTTAGTCTTTTGCTTGTTAAACTCGATACATTGTTTCAAAGTCTATATTTGGCCGCGAAATATTTTATTTAGAGCCCCCAAAGTTCTATCCTTAAAATTGGTTTGACAGATTTCGATTCAAACTTTTGGCGCCTGCACCGACCACCACAAAACAAGAGGCAATGACATCGAACCAACCGAAACACTTTGGAGAGGCGCAATGGCGCTTTATTCAAAGAACAAGAAAGGCAATCGATCAAGACCCTCAGGGATTCTTCAGCCGCCCTGAGAACAAGTGGCAGCGGATCTGTCCTCTTGGGGGAAAGTTTGACAGTCAGTTGCTGTCGAAATCAGGGAAAAGGAAGTGGAGCGTGGAGTCGTTCAATGTGAAGCCCATTGCTGTGTTTGTGCCCCATATTCTGATACAGAATCATGTTCCATCTTGCCCTAACTGCAAGAAGAACCGCTATGTTGATGTGAAAAGAGCCAGGTGGATTAATTGCCCCAAAGTGTTGTATGGCCTCAATAATCACCGCTACCTGGACACTGTGCTCTACCCTTGTACCGGCTGTGCTAGACGATTTGCTGGCTACAACAAAGAATCGATGAAGCTAGATGCCAAGGTTTACACCGGATTCTTTACATTTTTCCTTGGAAAGGGGGGCTATGCTGTTGATGACGAATTATACCGGTTCATTGTGGAAGAATCTGCCACAACGTCCACTGCCATGATCCACCGACGATTGGAAAGATTCCATCATGACCAGTATATTGCTGATTTCCAGTTGTACCTGTCCGCCATTTCAGTAAGCAAAATCATTCCACCGAAGAAGAGGAGGAGAACCATCCAAAATGCGCTTAATGCCGAAGTGTTGACTGACAGGGAGCTGGCCAGATTGTCTCGAAGACGCAACGACAAGAGCAGTCTATTAACTCGGAGAAGGCTTGAGTTGAACACAGCGAGAATGAAGCATGCCACCGATCTTACCTTCAAGCATCTTCTAGGTGACAAGGACAACCATAATGTTCATGGAAACAAGAATGTTCTCCCCGGGCTTGGTTCAACAAAGCTGAGACGAATGATTGAAGTTGGCATCACCAGCTGCTTTGAGTTAATGGAATGCGATCCTATTGAATACCCCGCAAACATGCATCATCTCCTTCCACGATGGTCCCGAATGGCAGAGCAATATTACGAAGCAATTTCGGAGGAGGTGGTTTCTCTGGAACTCCAACTTGAGGACGCAGAGGCCGAGTACAACCAAGCTTGCGAAGAGTTCTCGAATTACAGTGCTGACCACCAGCAGCCCGCAGAGGGAGCAACCGAGACCGTTGGAGAGGAGGAAGACAACCGCCCCCCTTTGTTCTCCCCATTCAAAGACAAGAAGGGGTATAATGGCATTATTCTGAGCAAGTATCGAATTGACTCCATTGTCATGACAGTGTTTGGCAACAGGAAAAATTTCGTGGAGAGCAAGATGCAGGGTATTGAAGCTTGTTGTCTGAAGATCGATTTTAACTACAAGCTAGCAGCCAAAATCAGAGTCTGGTCATCTGCCGGTGTCAGTTTCTGCCCCTTCAAGTGTATTGTCACCATCCAAAATGAAGATGGGCTGACTGTGTTCTGGAAGGCTTTGAAACTTTCAGAGTCCATCTCAGAAATACAAAAGGACTTGGAGAGACTTCGCAGTCGTCTCAACACCAACATGGCTGCAAGGAAACGTGAAGCAGCCATCAAGGAGCATCAGCGACGGGAAGATAATGAAGCTGACATCTTTGATCGACCAGCCAGAACCATCGTCCTCCCATCAGTTTCGAAGTTCCTTGGACCCAAAGAGCAGTCGGTGAAAGTCATTTGGGTGGACAACTGTTGCAGTGTCAGGGCGATTATTAGAAGGTGTTTTCCTGGGGCCATTATCTTGTTGGATGTCTTTCACTGGTTCAAACGATGGAATGAAATCCTGTTGGATCCTACCGGTCCACTGTCTGCTGTTGTTAGGGCCTTATTGCACCGGGCAACCTTTATGGTGGAACCGTCAGAGTTCCAAGACAGAAAGGCACAACTTATTGCAAAACGGAATGGCAAAGAACCAACAACAAAGGAGATACTCAAAGCTTGCAAGAGCGTCATCCCCCGTCCAAGGATCCTTAGAGCGAACATTGAAGCTGTGTACAGTTACATGGTGTCAAAGGATTCCGAGACAGAAGCTACACTGGCCACAAGAGCTGAAGATGACACTTCGCCGAAGCCCAGAAGGTTTCTTAAACCAATGACAACAAAGTTGAGGAAGCACGTCCAAACGCTGTTTTCACACATTGACAAGGGATGTTTGAGCGATCCAGATCCAGACATTGTCAACATCTTTCGGTACAATCCAGTGACCACCATCACTTACGTTGCACGTGGTACCAACACAAATGAGAGAGACAACTTGGACTTGGCACAGCTGCTTGCATTCGCTACACACATCGGTACCGTATTTCTGTGCGTGAACATGGTGTTATTGCGAGTCACAGATCTGCTAACATCACTTTTTTTGGCCACTGAGACATATAGGTATCCACAAAGCCGAACGACTTATTTGGTTGTTCTTTGAGGAACGAAACTGGAAGAGAACCATAAATAGACTTGGGGCAATCGATCATGGGACTTGTCACACCGAGAAGTTACTATTACTCAACAGCTATGTGCAGTCGCTGGGCTACAAGAAAGCCGCTCTTCCTTTCAAGGAAATCAGTTCGCCATTTACTCACTTGGAAAAGGAATTTATGGGCTTTACTTATGCCCTTCCTGATTATGTCCATGATGTTTCGAATCCAACTAACACCACTGGCACATTGGTGGCCACAACTACCGAAGAGATTGA
Source organism: Seminavis robusta (assembly GCA_903772945.1). Taxonomy (NCBI): domain Eukaryota; phylum Bacillariophyta; class Bacillariophyceae; order Naviculales; family Naviculaceae; genus Seminavis; species Seminavis robusta. The sequence goes on along the minus strand of CAICTM010001263.1, from coordinate 12,920 downwards.
TGAAGATGCCGATGGAACTGAAGAGGAACCACCCAGTGACGCGAATGCCTACTTAAGACAAGTACTTGGAGATGAAGAAGATATAGAGATTGTTCTCAATGAAGAACCTCCTCCTAACACCGCCAATGCTGCAGTTTTGTACCAGATTGAGTTGGAGGAAACTGCTGAATTAGCGGCGACCAATGACAGGATGCACCAAGAGTTGGTCCGATCCGAATTGGCCAGACTACTACCAGATACAAATGGCAAAGAGAGTACTAGCGATGCATTCAAGCAACTCTCTAATCATCAAGCATGGTTTCCTCTTCGCTCTCCATCCAGCAGTAGCCCTGAAACTGACGTTGATAAGGCAGAAGCAGCACTGTTCCACGAGTGGTCACCAACCTACAATATCGATGTCGCCACAGGGCCTCAAAGTTATCATGCCTTTGCCCGTGCCTGGAATATTGAAGCTGCCAATCGATTCAGAGCGTGGAGTCAAGGAGATGAGGAGGTTGTTCAAATTCGGCCCAAGAATAGGGAGTTCCTTGTGCAACACTACAAGGATGGACTTGCATATGAGGCGTTGTGCCGAACAGCGCCACGAAATGACCTGCATCGTGAGGTTCTCGACAGCACTCTGAGAGAGGGAAGAAGGGAACTACATCCATTACCGGCAGCCCACCAGTGCACTCCTCCAATTTTCAGGACAATGCAAGCCAATCCTGTGACGCCTTATGGCAACCCAACTCAGTTGAATGCAACCATCACTGCCAATGCCATTCTGAACCAGCGAGCTAACCAAGGATTGACCACTTTGCCTGCTCCTTATGTCATGACAATGCCCAACATTCCTGCTGAAGCACCAAGGCCACCACCAAGGAAGCGCTTCAGGAGCAGAATGTTTTGTGTTGTCTGTGGGTGGAAGAAGGTGGAACACACTCCTATGGAAGGAAAGGGTGGAAGAAGTAGAGATGGCAAGAGCAACTGCAACAAAATGTATTGTGGCAACTGCTTTCAAATGGAAGCACAACATGCTGAAGGAAAGATGGGGCCAGATTGCACTTTTCCTACAAGCAACCACTGCACCAGAAACACAAGTGAATGGTGGGAGTACAAGGTAAGTTTTGACTTTTGTTGTTACTTTGACACTAACTGGATAACAAACACCAACAAGGAACATTCTTTCATTCTCCTCTCTCAATCAATCTTCAGAGCTAGTGATGGAGTCAGGTCCATCCATGTTGGGAGGGTAAGGAACAATTCCCCTTGTCTCAATGTAGGTAATGATGTCACTAACAAAATCCTCACTCATCAGTGTCATTACCCTGAAGGATACTTTGACCATTGGATAGGTCCTGTCAAACCAGTCAGACCAGTAAGTCATCACTGCATCATGGCCAAGAGAGTTATACTCAAAGCCTGCATGTGCATTGGCCTTGTCTCTAACTCTCCAGTAAATGCATTGCTTGTACATCGTCTCCTTGCTTGTAGGTTGGTCCTCTTCAACCATTGTGGCTAGCATGTCAAGAACAACACTGTACCATTCAATGCTGTGATAGTAGCCCCAAGATTCCAAGCTATCAAGAATGCAACTCATATCAGGAGTCATGGGCTTGGCATTTCCACTCATGATGAGTTGTTCCAAGCTGGGAGTGTCAAAGCTACTCACTGCCACACATTTCAAGGACCTAAAACTGGGATGCTGGACCTCTCCTGCTTCCAGCAAAACATACCTGCACTCAATGCTGTACCTGGTAGCCCTTAACTCATTGTAGGAGTAGAAACTCTTATCTAGCAACCACTTTGAAAAGACTTGACTAGAGTAAATGTCATTTTAAGACCGGGTGAAGATTAAGACCGTGTAATTAATAGAGGTTCTTATGTAGGATCCTACGTAGCTTCAGTACCAGAGCAATAGAGGTGCTTCCTAAGTGTTCCGTAGGATCTTACAGGACTCTCCTATGTAGGATCCTACACAGTTAAGTACTGTAAAGTCTTAAACTGCAGAGAAAAAGAATTCGTCACAAAAGTGAGGATATTTTCAATCAACCATAACTCCACCAATAAGTACACTCTGATCTTGGGAATTTAATGGGATACTCAACAACATATGCCCTTTCGATTCAGCTACTTATAAGTACAATATTCGAGATCCACCTCTTAAGAGAATAATCCGCGGAAAGGTCGGTCCTAAATCGCATTTCACTCTAGTGTTGATCCTCATAGTTTTGTAGTTGTAATGATAGCTTCAACTGTTGGCTCCCACCAAGAATTCAATGTCGCGAACCTCTACGGAAGGATACAACTTGAAAATGTGAGGACTTGCGAGTTTTTCGAACACGTACCTCATCGGCAGACTTAGCGGATGTTCCCTCGCCATAATTGTTGGGGGTCTTGTAAGACAAATTCGATGACGTACCCTGGTTCAAATCTTGTATAGAGTTTCGTACACTATTTTGTCGAAACCTGGGCTTAGTCTGGCTCGCTGGAACAAGATATGGCACGGCGAAGTGACAGAGGATAAAGTCAAACGCTATCACACAAACACACAGGAGAAACCGAGAAGAGAGATAATCATGAAAATTGTTCTAGTCTGTACGAGCGCCAGCGAACTGAAGGGCCATCCAACGGGGCTGTGGTTGGAGGAGTGTGCTGTTCCCTATTACATGTTCAAGGAAAAGGGATACGAAGTTGTCTTGGCAAGTCCCACTGGCGGACCTATCCCGCTGGATCAAAACAGCTTGGTTGGAGACTTCTTTGTTGCGGATGCGAAGAAGTTCATGCATGATGGTGAAGCTGTTGGAGCCCTATCCCACACCGTGAAATTGGATGCTGTGGACTGGTCCACCGTCGATGCAATCTATCTTGCCGGAGGTCATGGGACGTGCGTTGACTTTGTGAACAACCCAGCTCTCAAATCTGCCATTGAGACACTTTTTAATGCCGACAAAATTGTAGCTTGTGATTGCCATGGTCCTATTGCCTTGGCAGATTGCGTCAAAGCGGATGGAAGCCCATTGGTGAAAGACAAGGTTGTCACCGGGTTTGCCGATAGCGAAGAGATTGCTGTGCAGCTGGAGAAGATTGTCCCCTTTCTTGTGGAGAGTAAGTTCCGTGAGCAGGGGGCCAAGTACGAGAAGGCTGGTGATTGGCAGGTCAAAGTTTGTGTTGATGGCAACCTGATCACAGGACAGAACCCAGCTTCATCGGAGGCATGCGCCAAAGCTGTAGTCACTGCTCTCTCAAGCTAGCTAGCTAGTTAAGCGTAGTCAAGATGATATACTAGTACGTTGTGAGCCCCAGACTGTTTGTCATGACGTAATGGTTTGGCAGCCATTACGCTGTACACTGCCTTGAAGCCTTGGTACACCACAAGGAAAGGTTTTATTTTAAGAGGTGGTGTGTCAGACCCGAGCGGTGGTTGTTTCGGAGGATTGAAGTCCCGTACTAGAGAAAGCATGTTTCTAATAAAACTATAAAGAATCAAAACAATAAAAAGACTACACTAGTTCGGAGAGCAAAGTTCTTACAAATCTATTGAAGGAATGTAACAACAAGTTGCCGTCAAGAGGCTATCATAGCGTCCCCTTCGCCTTTTGATCGAGATAATCGGCCAAGCTAATTCCCTTGCGAACTCTCGCCTTCTTTCGACGCCGTTGAGACTCTAAACGAGTGAGCCCATTGCCACTCTGAGCCAGAACTTCTTCGTCGATTGTGAATTGATGACTTTGATTGATGGCATCTTGCAATTGCTGCTCCTGTACCATACTGGTGGCGATTTCCATCGCGCTCGGTTTGCCTTCATCAGCTTCTCCGCGACTATCTTTCTTTTCTTCCTCCTTAGATTCTGGCGCCTCTTGCTCGTCAGCCTGCCCGACCTTCCACAGAATCTTGGGCTTGACTTTACGCCGAGCAAATGGATTGAACTTCTCCTTGACAGTGGACGAGGCCTTCTTTGCCGCAGCCTCCTTCTCCTTTTGCGAAACTTCAAAGTCAGTTCGCTGATTTTTGTTGACATTGCGCCTATTAACTTTGGCCCAGTTCCTGTCCTTTGACCTTTGAGCAAGGCGACGTTTGCGCTCCCGCACTTGGTCTTTGACAGCCTGCTCCTCCTCTTTGAATTGTTGTAGCTCTTTCTCGCGCTTTTTAACATTGCTTTGGCATTCCTTCAGCTTTTCATTCAACTTAAAGGTATCCGCTGATGTCGATCGATCAATGGCCTTTCTGGCATCCGATAAAGCACGCTTGGCCTCCATCAGAGAATCTTTGGCTCCCTGAACGACAATGGCAGCCTTTGTTTGTTCCAAACCCAAGTTCGCAAGCGTCATTCCCTTCTTCTTGCGTTCCTCGATGTTCTTCTCGATATCTTGTGTCGTGTACGTGTAATTGTTGACTAGCTCATCTTGCTTTCGGCGTAACTTGTTGGCTTGTCGTTTGGTTATGATTTCCTTGCGATGGTTCTTCTGCATGGAGACGTATTTGGCAACATCTTGCTCTGTGGGGGGAGCATCCGAGACCAAGTACATTGGAAATTCCTTCTGATTGTCAGCAACCTTGAGCGTGAGCAACTTGTCCGTTGAAATCTAAAAGAAAGAATGATGAGACGACGACTCAATTCACAGTTTCCTGCAAGAAACCCAGCCACCTGCAAAAGTATACGTACCGGCTTTTCTCTTCGATTCGCTGTTGGAAATTTATAAGTTTTCTCGCCTTTGGTCACATCCACGATCTGACACAGACGGTATACCTTCTCCCCATTGTCGTCTTCTCCCAAAAACAAACGAACAAAACTGTCTTGTACCGCTTCAATGAAGAACGGTTCATTGCACCATCGTGCCAGTCGACGTCGTGGTATTGTGACCTTGGAAAAATCTTCCAGCTCGGCAGGTGGAGCATCCGACGATGGGCCTGAATCCTTCTTCTTGGCGTCTCCCTCGTCCGCCGATTCATCTGAATCCAGTTGGTCCAGGCGTGACACAGTAGATTTGGACTTCTTCTGCTGCCATGGCTTGGCAGCGCCTTCTTCATCGTAGTCGTCATCCGAATCATCGTCGTCATCCCCAAAGTCAGAAACGCTTTCCTCCGAATCATCCTTTTTGGAATCCAAGATGCTCTTTCGCTCCTAGACACAATCAATGCACGCAGAGATTAGACAAACTCACAACCAAGAGGCGTCAGCAACACAACACAAAACAAGCAAAGACTGCCTTACCTCTCGGAGCTTGGCCAATGCAAGTGTCTTCTTGTTTTTGGACCCGGTGGCATCACGATTTCTCCCACTTCCCCTCGGGTCTCCTGCCAATTTCGCGGCGATTTCGGCGTCGTTACTAGTGTCGGGTAGTTCCGCCTCTTCTTCTTCTTCCGGTTCCGGTTCGGGCTCTGGTTCTGCCGGTTTGGGCTTTTTCTTGGGTGGAGGTTTGGCCTTTGGCTTGGTTTCAGCAGCCTTTCTCTTGGAAGTACGAGTGGCTGGTTTCGCGCCCTTTTCATCACGCTTTTTACGCCTGTCAGAAAGAAGATAGAGTGGTGAGAAAGGGTCGCAAAAACGATGCATTTGACTCGTAACCAGCTTAATTGGTACTCACTTCGATTCGCGAAGCGCCTTTTTCATATCCTGCTCTGCTTTGAGCTTTTCAAAACGTTCACCAAGAATGGCCTCACGCTCCAATTCTGGAAGGGAATCCAAATGCTTCCGATCCGCTTCGTCCTTCACCAACGTCTGCGTATCGAAAGTTTCCATATCCAATTCCATTTCTTCCTCACTGCTCTCATCGTCACTTTCTTCTTCCTCTTCTGCAGCGGGTTCTTCTTCTTCTTCCTCCTCCTCCTCTTCTTCCTCCGATTCTTCCATTTCATCTTCCTCTTCATCCTCGTCGTCTGAATCTGGTTTCTTCTTTATCTTTTTGGCGGCAGGTTTGGGGGCTGGTTTTTTGGCAACAGGTTTGGGAGCAGGCGCGGGGGCCGGAGCAGGAGCCGGCTTTGGTTTTTCGGGCTCCTTTTCGGGCCTTTCCAAGTGCAAGCAAATAAAAGGAGTGAGCATCAGCACTGCGAGGTTTGGCGCGCATCAAACTGATCACTGCCAATAGCCCCAAATATAGCCCCAACTTACTCTGGTTCCGCTCGTCGTAGCATTTTGCCTCCACCTGGTCGTTGCACAACCGCAGCCGGTTTCTTTTTGGGTTTTTCGTCCTCATCCTCGAATTCTTCATCCGAGTCATCATCGTCGTCTGAAGATTCGTCCTCATCATCGTCTTCGTCCGAGCTGTCTTTTTTGGATGGTCTCAACTGTTTGCCTCCTCCAGGAGGACCAGCCCTAAAATGTTTCCCTCCGCCTCCAGGAGCAGGTTGGATTGTCGTTCTAGGTGGTGGTGGTGCTTCCTCTTCATCATCCGAAGGTGGTTGTCGCTGCAATTGTTTCCCGCCTCCCCCTCCCATGATGGTTGTTGGTGCTGGTTTTGGTTTTTCTTTCTCTTCTGGTGGTTGGGGTCGCAATTGTTTTCCTCCTGCTGGTGGAGCGGGAGGTCGAAGTTGTTTTCCACCTCCCGAAGACGTTTGAAATGCCTGCGTGGCGGGTTGTTCATCTTCTGACCCCGAGCTACTGCTGTCATCATCGTCGTCGTCGTCATCATCATCTTGAGGAGCTGGCCTCAATTGTTTGCCTCCTCCTCGATTGGCAGCCATGCTAGGAAATGATTTTCCACCTCCACGTTGCGCCGGGCGAATTGGTTCGGGTGCTTTTTCCTCCTCTTCTTCCTCATCGTCGTCATCATCATCGTCGTCGTCGTCCGAATCGGATTCTGGTGGTCTCATGGCGAGAGCTTTTCCTCCCGATCTCTGTACCACTCGAACGGGTTGTGGTGTTTCTTCTTCACTGGAATCATCATCGTCGTCATCGTCGTCCTCCTCGTCTTCTTCCTCTTCTTCAGGTCTCATTCTCATGAGTGATTTTCCTCCCGATCGACTGACGGGTCTAGTTGGTTCATCATCATCTGCCAATTCTTCGTCATCGTCATCATCGTCGTCGTCGTCATCATCATCGTCGGGAGCTGGTCTCAAAAATTTGCCACCCGATGGTCGAAAGCCTTTGCCTCCTCCCCGGGGAGCGTAGCTGGCTGGTTCCTCTTCTTCTTCATCACTGTCATCTTCGTCGTCGTCGTCCGAATCATCTTGCTGGACGGGTCGCAACTGTTTTCCTCCCCCTCGTGCTCCTCCCATGACTCTCAAATTCTTGCCACTGCCGCCATATGTGGGTTCATCATCGTCTGCCACTTGGTCATCATCATCGTCATCGGCAAAACGCCGGCGAATATTGGGCTGTTTCAAATTCCAAAATTAGAGAGATGCACTGCAGCCAAAAACACATACAAAAAGCTGCTGCTCAACTTACCATCTTTTATTGTGTTGATTTATTGGTGCCTGGTCCTTTGAGCAAAAAATAGGGCAAGACTGGTTGTCACGCTTCTCCTCGTCTCTACTTCTCCTCGTCTCTACTAGCTAGAGTTTCCAAGCCAAAGAGTCCAGTCGATGGATTCAAACGTGCTGTGATCAGGACACAGCTACCGTCAACAGCAACTCGGAAGGAACAAACGAACAACAATAAAAACACAAGGATGGACAAGACCTCAAACGGCAAGGGATCAAGGGCTGGGATGTCTTTGTCGACCCCTGCCTCGTGGGGTGTCGAAGTCGCGGCGCCAAACAAGGATTTCCTAAAAGCCAGCTGATTGGTCAAGAGATTGATGTCTCAATTCAATGAACCGGAGCTTTCACGAGTGATGTCAAGACTGATCTTTTCCGTGACCGGACCCAACTGCCTCCTCATGCACCCCCGCTTCCCCCAGAAGACGAAGACTGAAGCCACTGCAATGCATTAGTCCTCCCATGGCCATACTGGTACTAACCATCTTTTCCAGCAATCAAAGAAATCCAACAGAGAGCACCGACAAAGAAAGAAGCACTAGATAGTAGTCTGGAAAGAATCAGCCTCAGGATTTGACTTTTGAAGAGAAGATCTATCATCTTTTGAAGCATGGGCGAGCCTTCCCCTTTTTCGTATTCGCCACAGAAGTTGCTGCAATCTTATGCGGCATTAAAGGCCAAAGAAACATCATCTTCCGTCGAGGCATCCTCTGATGCTACCGCCAATGAGAGCAGCAGAAATCATCCTCCAGGAACCTTCTCGGTGGCTGCCATCCAAATTACAGCTTCGGGGATACCCAACAATGACGTGGAACAATTCTGGGTGTTGGCCCAACAGGCCGTCCAAGAAGCAGCCACGGCTGGGGCCAATCTCATTCTACTGCCCGAACTCTTTTTGGGACCCTACTTTTGTCAATCCCAAGAGGCATCCTTGATGGCTCTGGCAGAACCGGCCGAAGAAAATTTTGTCATTGAAAGAATGAGACAATTGGCCAAACAGTATCAAGTCGTCTTGCCCATTTCGTTCTACGAGAGAAAGAACAATGCACTCTACAACTCGGTCGTCATGATTGATGCCGATGGTTCTATTCTGGGAACGTATCGTAAGGATCAAACAAATGTGCTGTTTGTCGTTGTGATGATGGTTGTTGTTCTGTGGGGACCTAACCAGTTTTTGTTGCATTCACTGCCATGGATATGCCATATCACACACCAATTCACACATACAAACATCACATCATTACTTTATTCAAGGCAAAAGCCACATACCCGATGGAACTGGTTATCAAGAGAAATTCTATTTCACACCGGGAGACACTGGCTTCAAGGTGTTTCGCACCAAGGTTGGTACCGTTGGAGTGGCCATTTGTTGGGATCAGTGGTTCCCCGAAGCTGCCAGGGCAATGGCAGTGCAGGGGGCGGATATATTGCTATATCCCACTGCCATTGGAAGTGAACCGCAAGATCCAACCATCAACTCTGCCGATCACTGGCAACGAGTCATGCAGGGTCATGCTGCCGCCAACGTAAGTGGTTGTGCATCAATTATTGAGCACCGTGCTCTTGTGACTACTAGACGCGTCATAGGATTGTTCTGACGGCAATTGTATGTTTCATTTCTGTACCTTCGCACGTAGATGGTCCCCGTGGTAGCGTCCAATCGATACGGAACGGAGGTTTTGCTCCATGAAGATGGCTCGGAGAAGCAACGCATTACCTTTTATGGCAGATCATTCATCACCGACGAGACGGGGGCCATTGTACAAGAGGCAAAGGTAGATCAGCAAAAGCCATTCACCATTCTCTCGACAATCATCAATCCCTCGGAAAATAGAGCCACGAGATCCGCGTGGGGCTTGTTTCGTGATCGCCGACCTGAGCTGTATGGCGTCTTGCAAACCAAGGATGGAGCTTCCTAATGGAAGACAAACTCTTTTGGTCATTGATGATCACGCATTTTGCTCGCTCTTTAGATCTTCAAACAAGTAACATGTCTACGATCTACTAGCTAGTACTAGAGAAATGAGAAATCTATCTTAGACTAATAAGGTTCCTTGTTAGATGCTACCACTCGAGATCTTCTGGTCGTATACACGGATTCTCCAACGGTAACACGCTGCGTTTTTCTTTGTCTCTCGGTAAGGCTTTCCTCATGTCGTAGGCATTTTCAGGAAACTCTCCCGAGTAATAGTCCAAGACCGTCCGATAGATGGTATAACCAAACTTTTCGTACATGCCAATGGCCAAAGCGTTAGATTCACGGACGAACAAGTCCACAAAGAAGGCATCATGCGTCTTTTCACAAATGTCTTCGAACAGATCCATCAACGTCTGCGCCATCCCAAGACGACGATACTCGGGGCTGACCGTGACAGCCGACACATGTCCGTGCCACAGATGACCCTCTCCTTCTGCTTTTCCAAGGACATACCCCATTAGTGCACCGTTGGGGGCTTCAGCCACTGCAACAAATCGTCCATACAGACAGTCAAAGAAAGTGGTGAGTATAAAATATTCTCGAGTCTTTGAAGCCCTCGAATGAATACATGATCCAAAGAGACCGACTCACCAAGAAACGATTCTGGCCAAAGAGACATGTAACTCATGTAGAATGGCATGTTGTAGGTTTCCGTGAGAACGTCCAGGTTGATGTTGTTGAACTTCAACAGGTCGTTCATTGTGAATTCTCTGATCGATGTCATGATCCTTCTTTGTGTTTTTGCGGCTCTCTTCTGAACGATGGTACCGGTAATAGCAAGAAAGTTGTTGTTTGATGTGCGGTGGCAAATCGAGCAGATCTCTGAGTTCAGTTCAGAGGTGCGCAATCTGACAATAAAATAATATTGTGATTCATAGAAAGGACCCACATCTGCTCGATCAATCATCGGCACCTCCATAGGAAGGAATGGCCCACCAGCAGTGCGGCCAGGAATGGTCACTTGAACGCCTCAAGCCTCAAGTATGCCCAGAAAAGTGTTTGTCCCTGGGATCAATTCACATGCAGCAAATCTGCCGAGCATGGCCATTTGGAAATCCTGAAACATGCCCACCAAAAGGGTTGTGCCTGGGGCTCAAGCAAGGCCATTTGGAACCTGAAATATGCTCATAATTTTATGGATGTCCAATGGTATGAACACATACGGTATGCTTCAATGCTGCTGGGTATGGTCACCTTGGGCTTTTAGGGTACTGTATAAGGCTAGCAGTTCTACAAGGATTTCATTTTGAACCTAACTGTCCGGTTCAAGGGGAAAAGTTTCGTAAGTGAATGTCGAGGACGCAATCAGTGGCAATGCCTTTTAGGAATGTGGCGAGATTGGAGCCCTGTGATTCTATATGAAGGCTTGATGACGGATTGCACTACCGTACTTTTAAAAGTACGGAAAACGAGGGATCTCGATCCCACAGAGGTGCTTTCGTGGCTCCTTTCGGACACAGCAGGCGGGAACTCACAGCCAAGTGCGGAAAACACTGCATTAATGTCACTGGCTTCTGCCTGTACATGTTCTTCATGATTCTCACGTTTCTCGTGCTTTAGGGCTATCCATTCGGAAGACTTATGATCATAGGTAGGTAGCTGCTGGGGCGTGTATCCGCCTGCAGAGACAAGCCCCGCAATGGTACGGTGCCGACACGAACCGATGCAACCTGCTTTACCGGTACCAAGCTCCTGTACTGGAAATACTTTTATAGTTTTCGGGCTGCAGACGAGCTCGAGCAGTCCAAAACTCGACGTGCACCGCTGGGCTATGTTTTCAATCTCCTCGTGCTACGGTGCCAAGCAAGCAAATCTCGTTGCCGCTCCCGTTCTTCTTCACTTTTCGAACAGGCACTCCAAACTCCAGTGATCCAGATGCCTTCGTCGATCAACGGCTCTCGTCCGCCAGACAGAAGACTCCCTGTCCGATAGAACCTGACCACATATAGTCACTGTGCCTCCATCCAAGCTCGAGCAGCAAAATGCAACTCGACCCTGTTGCTGACGACAGCACACTTACTTTTGTACCGGTTGCAGCCTAGCAGCGGACCAAAGATCTTCAGTGTGAATTGTATGCGAGTCCGTACCGTAAATAAAATATCAATTCGGATTTCAAGAGTCCGAAATACTTAACGACGATGTATTTGGGGGTTAAAAACTTATTTATGTCTCTCTGTCGGGTTTGAGAGACCCTCAAACGCACGCGATGTAATACATGTAATACGTACAATGCGTATTCTACGTATTCCCGTATCATACGTATAACACGTATTACACGGTCGCCAGCCAGCCACCGTGACCGTTCGTGTCGCAAAATGGCTTCAACAACATCCACAATCTCCACCAATCTCACAACAACACCATGAGATAAACCTCTCTCCTCTTGTTTGTTTGAAGGATACAGAGGTTTCTGTTGTTATTTGAAGATAGTACATCATTGTGGGTAAGTAGCAATGTGGTATGGCTTTGTTGAAGCAAGAAGACTGTTTCTGTGGTAAGATAGAAGGATTTCTCTCCATTCAACTCCTTCATTCATCTCGCCCCACTCTCTTATCAGGCTTTGTCAACTCACAGGACCATTCCCTTGTCATCATTACTCTGAAGGCTCACACTGACGAACGCCTGTGGAAGATGCTGGCCTTGATTTACCATGTCACAAACTTCTGTAGGGACCAGTACTAACCCATGTAAGTACCCAGCGCCAACACGTGTTATGCATGATATACGTGTTATATGTGTTACCGTGTTACCCGTGTTATACTATTAACTGTGTTGTACGTATTAACTGTGTTATACGTATAACACGTATTACCTGTGTTATATTATTACCTGTGTTATACGTATTACCTGTGTTATACGTATACCTGTTGTGGTCGTATTGTGCATGTTACCACGTGTTTGTTTGTCTCACATATTTTCGTTTTCTTCATTAGTATTTTCGTTTAGGAATCATGTCGGTTCTGACGATGAGATGGTGGGCAAGACGCTGGAGAAAACGTTGCTCGAGAAGAGGAGAAGGATGACGAATCTGAGGAGGAGATTCCCTTTGGCCCTGACAATCCTGGTCCTTTTTCCCCGAACAAATCACTCCCCGCAACTTTGTTACATGTATTCAAGAAGCCATTCCGATGACCGCGAAGCGCCGAAACGAAGATGATCCATCACCCAGCATCCTATCTACCATCGACTGTCACATTTTGTCACCAATGTTTGAGCCTGGTGTTGCACAGAGTAGTGCCAAAAGTGCTAACTCCTTCAAAGTCCGAAAGGTTGGTCCTAGCATGTAATCATTCTAGACCTCCAAACGAAGAATGGATCGGTGGGAGGTGGAATGTCTTCAAGAAAGGACCTCTACCAAAGACAAGACAACTCTTGATGCAAACTCTTCCTAGAGATTCGATTTGTTTCGAAGTTAGAGATGAGCCTGTCCGTTCATAAAGTAAAGTCTTAACAACACTTGGCGAGAGGTGGTTCTTTAGGCATTGTTCCGCTATGTAACGGCTTCGTGCCAAGATGAGTACTTAACACTTTCATTGTGCCTCTT
>CAICTM010001262.1:0-32790 GCA_903772945.1 Seminavis robusta | reverse complement strand
GAAGGAGGACTATTTAGAAGCGATACTCAGGCTCAAGGGTCAGAGGTGCCCGCAGATCGGCACGCCTGCAGTGCTTCTACACCACATCAATTATGACATCCACGTTGTTCGCTCAATTTATCAGTAGTCTTCAGATTGTAATTGTGCCTTCAGCTTGCTTATAGTCTAGACAGCACACCTTTCTGTCGCAGACATAGCGGACAAGATTAATTTTAGTAAGTGATCTTCAACGACGAAGGGCTGTGGCTGAAAGTGGTTTCTAGGAGTCGAAGAACACAGAACACTGAGACATCTCGTATAAAGAATGCACTTGAGCACTAGATCTAAGTCAGACCTGACTGTCCCAGTAAAGTTTTAAAATAAAAAAGTGGTGCGGATGCATTTTACTGCTGTTCCACTGTGGCACTCAAGTTCGTCATGGATCATACACACTTCTTCGGTTCCCAAAGCAACGAAGCGATCGATCCCACCACCGTACCGTTCACCATTCCATCCCACAAAAAAGGAAGCCAGGAGACAGCTGCAACTAGCTAGCTAGTAGATGGCCATACCACATCGTAGCCTCGAAGAAAAAAGACGAAGAAGCACCAATACAACATATCAAACATATAAAAGGCATTACACGAAAATGGCGTCGGTAATCAAGTATCCAGGAAAGCATGATGGTAAGGCGACGGACCTGCTGTTTCTGTGCTCACTCTGCCAAGCATGTTGCTTGTTGCTGAGAAGGGCCTTAACCTAACTCGGTATATGCGTCATGCGTTTCATATAGTCATGCTCGGGCGGGGTGGAGAGTCAAACTACCACAGGTATGATGATGCTCAAGGCCCACAGATTTCCGTTGCTTCCATCGTTTACCACTTCTCACAACCTTAAACCACGTCTTCTTCTTCCTCCACCCGCAGCGGGAACATTGCGTTCCGCCACATGGTGCAGCAGTACAAGGAGCGATTCCGGTTGGGATCCCGCAAAGAGAAGAATAGAGTCATTGATGAAGTCGTCAATACATGGAGAAACCAAGACCCCATTGGCCGTTTTGTGGCCAAGAAGAAGCTCAGCAATGGGGATGTTGTCTGGTACGACGTGGGAGATGATCTTGCAAGGAAACGGGCGGCCAAGTCTTTGGCAGAGTGGACTCCTCAAGCACCCCAAAGCTCCCAGCATAAGAGACAAAGGAGTGATGAAAGTTACGCATCAGTGTACAAATCGAGGGAAACAAAATTAAGTCCACTAAAGAGGTCAAGGTCAACTGGAAACGATGGTAAGTCCAAGCTTTCAGCAAGGATTGCCGAGACAGTTCCGTCAAGTTTTCAGGCTGCCCATCCCACACTTCAATGAAACTTCTAACTAATTTGTGCTTTTCTCCAGATGCCCCGTCTACAGGCCTTCCTGCGACTCCAGTGAGCAATGCAAACCCTTTCAACCCACTGATAATGGGGTCTCCAACAGCAGTTGGTATGGACACGAGCAGCTTTTTCCCAAATCAGCAACCCCCTCAACAACCATTTCCAGGGTTGCCAACGCTCTCACTCCCACTGCCACAGTCGCAACCTGAACCTCCATCTGATCTCGGGATGCTCCAAACAAGCACCTATGTACAACATCCACAAGTTAATGTCGCGGCGCAACTTCTTCCCCAAGAAGACCTCGTCATGCCAGACTTTTTGTGCAACGTGAACCAACTTAGCAACTTGAACATTAACATGGGTGTTCTTCCTCTTGAGCGCATTCGAATGACAATACCAACTGCCGCAGAGTTGTCCGCGGAAGCCTTCTCCTCGGATGACGACAAATCTGATCGCAGCCATGAGAGTCATGGTAGCAACAATACCATTACTATAATGGGGGGCAATAACAAGTAAGTAAGTCGAAGCAATTCAGCAAGCATTTTCTATTGTCCCACACCCATTGCAGCATCTGACGAATCAATGCCTCCTTCCAATGTGATGTTCAGGGGCTTCTCCTCCAGAGTTTCCGGCTCGGGTTCGGCTTGGTATCAACCAGATTGGCAAACCTGGCTCAGGAAGTGAACTCGAAGACAGCTACTTGTTGATGGTGGCTGCTCATCTTTGGCGGACTGCTGTCTTTGGTAGACTGTTGTATCTAGCTACTAGCTACCTAGAGGCGATAATGTTGATTGATTGGCTTCCAACAAAGAGCACAAGTTTTGGGCAACCCTTGGGGAGGTTCGATGCTGCTGCAATCTTTTAATAATTCGTCACACCGCACTGCACACTTTGTGACGTGGCGAAAGAGGGGAGGACCACAACACAACACCTTATGAGAGAAGCCAGAGGACGTGCAAGAATCGCTACACGTGTACAGTACCGTACCGGTACGAGAGATTGCTCCAGTAAGAAAATAAACAAAAAGGCTTTGGGATACGGTGCAGTGTACCAGTATCGCTATTGTTCCCATGACAGCTCATACTTCGTACCGCTAATATTAAATATGTTCAGTCCACGTGCCTGCACCAACATTGCAACAGGGCAAGCTGTGTGCTGTTCCACTGCTCGTACAGTACTAGTATACTACCGTTTTGCTTCGATGCCTTCCAAGGCCAAAGAGCATCAGGCAATCCTATTGTAAGATCAGAAACTCCCTCATGACAGGAGGTCTCGCCGATTAGCCAGCTTTTGGCATCCCGTTAGAGCATCTGTAGCTTGTTTGCATCGAAATGGCTGTGTGTGATGCAAACTTCAAAATTGATGCCTGGCTAGATGCCACTGCTGGCTGTTCCATTGTCTTGGTTGACAAGGGATTTGGTTTTGCTAGGTAACGCTACCTGAAGAAGAATGACATCTTCCTCTGGAGCAATCTCCGGGCTTGATCGCGACATTGAAATTGTGCTCAGTGGCATGGCGTCAAAACTTGTTCCATCAAGCTCCACAAGAAGCGAGCCCATGTATGTCTCTACCCAACTGTATGTTCAACAGTTCGCCCATTTTAGCCTTGTTGTGCACCCGTAGCGCTGTTCGTGTCGTTGGGCTACCGGTACCCCTGCTTGAAGTGCCTTTAGGCTCTCGGGTGTTTAACACCAACCTGCCCACCAACCATGCAGACGGAATGAATTCTTCAGGCGGCGTCATGTTGATCTTGCGGCCGCACCAGTGTATTCAGGTGAGCGAGGTACATGAATTCATCTTGGTATCGAATGCCGCTCGCCTCGACAGCAACCAAAGTGAAAACAAAGATATCCAATAGTGGGAGGTAGACTAAGCAACGTTCTAAATAAATTTGCCAAGCTAATCATGCTGGGGCTAGGATGTCCTGTTGGAGAGCTTTTTGGAGCGAGTAGGCCCATTCTTTGCACTCACAGCATCAGTTATGCATAGGCTATTGTAATATTCTCCACCTTTCCTTTCCTCCCCCGGCAATCTTTCTAGACAATGTAGGTGACTCTTCAAGCATTAATTTTGACATCCTTCAAGGGAAGCGTTCTTCTATTGGACCTACGCACCTGATGAGGTTCACCGGTTTCCGGCTTCTTGCCGCCGACCTGTGTGTTGGGCAGAAGCGCGTGTGTTTCGACTTACGGTATACCGTACCGTACGGTAGATTCGAATCGAATCAATCGAATCGAATCAATCGATTTGTGTAGGTTGACACTTGTTGGCATGCTGAAAAGGGTGAAGGCTGGCTCTAGCTCTAGCTGTGCACAGCTTGCTTGACCAACATTTATTGCTCTTTTGTAAAGGCCAGACTGTGCCCTCCGCGAAGTGCCACTACCAAGTGCCAAGCGTTGTATCGGAGGTCAGGAAGAAGTTGCCATGCACTCTCTGTAATAGCCCGAGATGCCAGGAGCTACTAGCCATGGAAGGGCATGACGCAATCCAAATCTAGCGTACACGGACAAATCCATTCTCGTCATCATTGCAAAGTACTTTATCCTAGCTACGGAGACGGTACGAAGGCATCTTGCGTGGTGTTCCCAGTTGTCATCCGACCGCATTCGATGCCTCTAACACTCCTCCACACGAGCCAACCAGGACCAGGGCTGGCTTCCAAGGCAAACAATGGAATGAACACTTCTTTCGGTGACTCCGGAGGATGGTTGTTGCTGCTGGTACTATCTATTTCCTCTTCATCATCGTGCTCCCCATTCCCCCTTTCTTTCGTTTTCAGCCATGAGCCATCCCTTCGCTTGAAAGGGAAGCCAGGATATCATTCTTGCTGTTCTTTTGTGCCCGACGGCAACATGAAGCCATGCAGGAGGTCAGTTTTCCGTGGATTTCCTTGATGTCACTCCGCTTTGTGATTGCCATAATCAAGACGGATTGTCCTCCCGAGGCAAGCAAGTATTCACACATTCGGTCGTCCTCGTGGATTAGTTTGCTGGATGCATCAACTAGTCCTTTCGGAGAGTCGTTTTCGTTGTCGTTGTCAGCCGCGACAATTCCTTCCGTCGGGAAATTGGTGTTGGCAGTAAACATAATTTGGGGAGTGACAAGACCATGACAGTATTCGTTGCTCCCACCTTGTTTATGTGTAGATTCCATGACCAATGTAACAAGTTATGCCTTCACATCAGGTGATCGCAAGCATGGTTCAATCAGGAGAGGTGCCGTGGCCAACAAGGACACAAAGACAAAGAGACGATTGGCAAGAAGAAGCCCAGGAGTTGTAGGAGTAGAAGTAGAAGCAGATTGTTTGCGTTTGGTAAAGAGCTTTGTCTCAAGAAACATCAAGGGTGCTTGACAAAGAAAGAATGCCATACAACCCAGATCGGCGGCAACAGATCCTTTGGTACCTGCCTCCAACAGCAGCACATGAAAAACGCCAGCAAATGCAAAGGTCATCATTGTGGCTGTAGCCTCATTACAATATGGCTGTTTGCAGAGAGGAAGGTATATGTTGCGCTTTAAGAATCCATGAATAAGTCGATTCCATCTGTAGCTCCAAAATTCCATGAGGCTGGTAGCCAACAGTGGATGGTTCATGACGTCTTCTGTGTGCACAATTCTAAAGGGAGCATACCAGAGTTGATAGACAAACTTGAGCAAATTGAGTGTGTAACCAAAGGCAATGCCAATCAGACCGCATCGAATGTGCATAATACTCCAGTCCAACCAATTGCTGGGTAGCTGTAGACCCACCATGGGGTATTCCGGCGACTGACATTCTTGACACAGATAAATCCCAATGACACTCGTCACTATTACCAAACCAGTCACAACCAAATCCAGCATGGTTTCCATGGGAAAGCAATCGGCAATGCTTGGCACATGTTTGCGTTGTGTAATGTTAAGGAAGAAAACAGTCCCGGCATAGTGTCTGGCAGCATCCATATCGGGAAAGTGAATGGCAAAGTCATATGCCTTGATAATGGCAAACAAGGAAATGGCAGTGGCAAAGGGACGCAACACTTGTTGATCTTGTATTTGCCAAACCACTATCAGTAACCCCACTGCATTCACACCTGCCGCCGCCAAGGGTTTTCTCTGTTTGATCCACGGCAGTGCAAACAATGGCATCCAAAAGACGGTGGTAAACAATATGGCATCTCTGGAAGTGCGAGCCAACACGCAGGCAAGACCTACTGTGGGCAGTGCTTCCACAATGGACACAATGACATCCACACCTGGAGCCATTATTACCTTCTTCTTCTTCATCTTCATCTTCATTACTGGCTGTTGTGGCCAGCCATGGAGGCATTGGAGGAGGCACCAACCACTAAAAAACTCAACACGTACGATACGGTGCAACACGTGTTCCGCGTGAGACAGAGCCGTTCGTGAAAGATATTTGATTCATTTCTGAAAGATATTTCATCAAAGTCCAGTATTTTGCCGTTTCTCGTTTTGGTGACATCACCGCTTGTTGGCTTCTGTTTTGGCTTTGTTTGGTGTCATTTGTTCCGATTGGCAACCTTGTTCTGAGAAGCCTCAGAAGAAGCCCAGAGACTACCTACCTAGCTAGTAGCTAGCTAGGTAGCAATCATAGTTTGAGCCGACGCAACGACATCAAAATGGTGGAAGGTGCCTCTTCCTTCTTCTCGCTGAGAAGGCGACGATTATTGATTTCCTCCAAGAACAACAAAGATCGCGACGACGATGACTTTGTCTTGTTTGCTTCTACGGTGGCACAAGACCGCAACAAGACCGAAGCATTGGTCGACGATCCATCGTCTTCCGCACAACAAGGTCACTTGCCTGCAGTATCCAAAAAAGAAAAGCTCCTGGATATCAGTGTCATTGTGGTTTGGTGCGCTGTGGTCCTGTTCACGCTGTGTTACCTACGAAGCGAACAGCAACGACGAAGACGCATCCTCCGACGACAACGACAAGAACGGTTGGAACAATTCTCGCCAGCGAAACAAGCCACGAGAAGACTCGAGTTGACTCACATTCTCAAAGCCACCACCATGATTGTGGGGACCAAGGATTTGATCTATCATCATCATGGCAATACTCCACAGCAAGCAGAAGAAGAAAAAGAAGGGAAAAAAGACAGTGGTGACAACAATGGTCAAAGAGGAGGAGAAGACTGTATTTCGGATGATTTGGTGGACAAAAAGGCAGAGAGACTCTCCACCACGAATGGGAAATCCATGATAGCTTTCAATCATTCTGAAGATGACGCTGACCTTGAGAATGGGGAAATAGAGCACTTGTTCCAGTCTCACGACCTATCTTGCTCTTCTTGGAAAAGTAGTGAAGACAGTGGAGATGATGAGGTGCTCTGGACCTTGAAGCTTCCAATGATGACATCATCATCTACGGGTGCATGTAGTAGTAGGAGTCCAGTTGAAGGAGCAGTTCCAGCCACCTGCATCATTTGTTTGAAGCGATATAGAGTCAATGATCTTGTTTCTTGGTCACCTACTAACAATCGTCATGCATCATCACCAATCAGCAGCACCAAACCAAAGATGTCATGCCCGCATGCTTTTCATCAGCAGTGCATCGTTGCATGGCTGGCCAAACTACCCAATTGCAATTGCCCAGTCTGTCGCAATGTGTTTTGTCAACCTCCATCCAACAAGAAGCAGAACAAGACAAGAAGCTCTTCCAACAACATGGCCACCATGTCGTCTTGACGGATCCAAAATGTAAACAACAACAGCCAGCAATGGCAAGGGCAAACCAAAAGATCAATTATCTCTACTCTACAGTCTGACAATCTACTGGGATTGACTTCAGGGTCGCGAGCACCTCTGCTGATCAAAAAAACTTGAATAACTCAGAGTGAGTCATCAGGAGCGAAGAGGAAACTTAAGAAAGTCTGAGCTCAGACTCGACTGACACTCAGCCCATACAGTAGCTGTGCTATCCCACTGTAGGAACTGGTGCATCAAGGGTCAACATCAAAGCCATACCAGGAAGTAGTTGGCGCAAGAACGAGTGCTAGTTCCCAAACTATTGGACAGCTACTGACAGACAGCTTTGTTCCAATACATGTATCCTCTTTTAATTTATAAACACGCGGTCCTCATTTCAACAGACTCTGTGTTCTACATGATTTACTTGAAAGATTGAAAAAGACCACTCGTATGGGTTCTTTTTCTAGTGGTGAGTGGCAAACAAGAGTCCACAAAGCAGAAAGAATGTGACAACTCTCATCAACCAAAGAAAGGTCTCCACCATGGGCACTCGTTGAATCGCCCGATGCATTCCAAAGCTGGTGCCACTGCTGCGTCGTCGTCCACTGGCAGAGCGCACCAGGCTCTTGTTCGTTGCTGTTCCCTTGTTGTTGTTTCTACTTGTCGCCATCTTCTGATCATGCCAGGCACGTTGCATTGCTTCCAATCGATGATCGCACGAAAGCGCCTCGGAGAGATTGCGCAAATCCTCCGGCACCCAGGTTCCCTGTGAGTATCGTTGATTGCGGTACACGTCCAACACGGCACGCACATGCTCTCGTGGCCCGAGCAGTTTGCGTTGCTTGGGTTTGTGTTGCTCCAATCCACGCCACGTCAAATCGGGTGCGCCGTGTGGAGTATCGACCAAGTCGGGTGCGACCATGTTGCGTCGCAGGTCCATGAACTGGGCGCGTTGGAGCTCTTGCTTGTTGTACCAGAGCCATCGTTGACTGTACGGGGTGGCAATGTTTTCCACAACGTGGACTTGCGCTACCTTCTTGGCAAACTGTACTTGACGCGGTCGCTTCTTGGATGATGGTGATGGCTGCCCCATGCGGCGTGGGACTGTGGCAGTGGTACTTCGGCACATTGTTGATGTTTGTATTGTTGATTTATGGTTGTGTTGTTGATTCTATGACGATTGAATGCAGCTCGAAGGGTAGTCTTTCTCTCCTCCTGCACACAAACCAGAACAACAAGCGATACCACTCCAACACCTATGCACTAATAGTTCCCGCTGCTATTACTATTGTTGCATGCCGGCCATCGAGATCGAAAAGCTTCGAAAATCTTGTCTTGTTGAACTGGCGTTTTGTGAGATGCCAAGATGGATCGGCTTGAGCATCCGGTCAAAAATCAGACACGGGTCCTGCGACTCAACTGCCCTAATTCTCGCGGAGTGTCGACAAATTTGGCCCCTAAATAGAGTGTCACATTGGCAAGGACGGATTACTTATTTAGGGTGACGCGCATGTGTGCACGCTCTCCTCAAATTTCACAGGGCGGTTGCTCTCCACACTTATGATACTTCACTCGGACGCTTATTTCGCGCGGTGGGATTTGGGTGGTGCGTACCGGTAAGATACCGTACTACGTACGGTACCGTACGGCGTACCGTGCAAAGCAAGTGGGAACTCGGACCAACTTCATCCCCACCAGATTCACCGAAGATTCACTCCACCCACAAAAGTAGCCAACACCATCACCAATGGCCACCAGGCAAAACTACCAGGTAGCTTGCTTGCCCCAGACTGGTTCACTGCGGCTAACTTAGCTGTGCCTCTACCGGTATGGCTAGCTAGTTAGGTACATGGGGTCTTCGCTCGGGTATGACAGCAAGGATGCGCCATGTTGCTGATCGGCGGGAGTCATACAAAGCCAGGACCGCTATCGGATAACCGCCCACGCTCTATTTCTATTTTCATCTCCTGGCTCGTTTACAGTAGGTTGGTGGAAGCTAGATAGTACCCCTGCTGGGCTAGATTGCTTGATTGGGCCCGGTAAGGGATGGTCAATGCTCCCATGCAATAGAAGCTATTATTAGGCATCGGTCCGGGCATTCAATGCTTGCTTTGGAGGAGTGAGGATAAGGGAAGAGTTAGCTAGTGCTGGCTAAGCACAACCCTGCCTATTACATATACTAGTACCAAAGATCAATGTTCGGTTAAGATATAGATTGCTTGATTCATGTAGATGTGCCTTTGTGGGAGTTTGCTAGTTGTCTGCTTCGCTCTCAATCTGCCAGCCATATCATTTCGTCCTCTTTTGTTTCAGGTCTTGCAAAAGAGGTTCAGTACATGGATTGAAGAAACTGGAACTGCGGAAGCTGGCTGCTTCGCTCCCAATCTTGCAGCCAATTGATTTCATCCTCTGTCAGTTTTGGCAAGGGTGTATCAACCCAATCTGTGATTGCATCTTCATCCTCAACATTGCAACCATATTCACAGTCTTCAAGTTGCTGAAGATGCCCGTGATTGTTGCCAAGTACAGTGTATTGGTAGGCTTGGTAATACCGCATGCCATGCTGGTCCACAAGCACCTCTTTTTCTCTCTGACTAACCTGCAGCAATTCTTGTCGCCTGGACTTCAAAAACAACCGCTCCCAGCCTCTTTGGAAGTTTGCATTCTGAAAT
Source organism: Seminavis robusta (assembly GCA_903772945.1). Lineage (NCBI taxonomy): Eukaryota > Bacillariophyta > Bacillariophyceae > Naviculales > Naviculaceae > Seminavis > Seminavis robusta. The sequence continues at coordinate 23,076 of CAICTM010001262.1, read as the reverse complement.
GCATCGCTTGCAATGTAGTTCTGAATGGCATCCACAAAGTCTTGCCTACTGGACACACTGGCCAAGTCTTCCATTTGAATCACAGGCAGATCCTCAAATAGGTCCTTGGTCGAAGATTTCTCCACGATTGGGATGACACCCAGCAACAGCATCTCATATGTACGGTAGCAGTCATACCCATGCCCTGGGGGGCTGATGCCGAATCGATATTGACTCATGTCAGAATACAATTGGTGAACTTCGAGACTAACAGTGTTGGTATTGCAGGAGCTACTTGTCGTGGTCGTGTTTGGGCACAGCAAGTTCCAAAGCTGCTTTCTGTGTGGTGTATGAAGTCCAAACTGAACAAACATATCGTCTTTGAAGCTGAAATCCTTCCTGGAGAAATCCCATTTTCTCTTATTCAGGAAAGGATTAGTGAAGTTGTTGAGCTGTAAATATGGAAGCAGATGCCTCTCTTGTGGGCGCTGGAATGATAGGCCAAGGTTGAGTGATTTGAATTTGTGAAGATTCTGTTGGAACAGAGGATGTGATCTGTTGATGGGGTTGGTTCCATACCACCGAATCAACAGCGGGTCTGCAATGTATTGTTCGTAGCATTCAGGTGAGTCATTATCAGACCCTGTTGTCAAAAGTATGTAGGGCACTTGTATGTGCTGTCGAAGCTTGTGCCAAAAGTAGATTGTCTGTTTCCTGTGATTTTCCAAGGTGATTATGGTCCCTGGCACCAAGCAAGGAAGCATGGCCGGATGCAATGTTTGACCATGGTATTTCAGGTGCTCTGGTTTCAGCCTTCTGTGTGGTAGCACTAGATCTGCCAAATCAACACCATCACGTTGTTGGATGATTTGATGTTCATCTTGCTCCAATGAAATTGCTACCGATTCAACACAGCAGGTTTCCTTGCACATCTTTCTTGATGGCAGCCAAGGAGCCTGTTTGACTACCTGAGCCCTACTGAATGCAGAGTATGCATCACGGCGATGGCGAAAGTTCCCCTTTCTGCTTAGCTCTCCTAGTTGATCTGGTTCTTCTGCCTTGATCTGAACAAGCCCTTTCAGTTCATGATATGCACGGAAAACCCTTTGACGCCTGGTCTTGTCCCATGGTAGAATGGTGTCACGGACATTGATTGTGTGCAGGATCTTTCGACGCGCCGACGATATCAATGAAATCAACAACAGTACCAGCGCTAACCTCGCTCGAATGCCCAGCCTTATTCTTGAGCGCATTGCATTGAAAACGAGTGTTCAGATATTGGGAGTGGACAGGATGTGCCGTCCCAATAGCAATAGTGCTTTGGCTGTTGTACCCCAAAGGAACAATGATATGGCTACCAACTAGCTAGCTAGGAAGGGAGCTGTTTTATGCAGTGCTTGTTCGATGTTTCGTCCTGTCGGGAGCTTACAAGACTTGGAAAACAAAATTTTGTTCTTGGCTTCTCTCCAGCTGGCTAGCTACCGATAGCTAAAGGTTCAATCCGGCACCGAACGAGCTGCAAGCTCTCACCGCATCAGGCAACAAACACCGCGACAAAGCTAAATACCAGGATGGTTGGAGAGGCAAGTACTTCGTAAAATGACTATTCAGAGAAAGAATCTTGTACTACTTACTTTTAGCTAGTAGTGGTAGCTTGCCTCGCCAGCCCTGTATAGCTACGTAGCTAACTTAAAATAATTGAAGAGAAAGCAATTTCAGCCTTCGCCCATCGCGCTTTTGGTCTCCTTCCTTTGACTCCTCGCATCTTCTATCATACTGTGACATGCAGGTGTGGCGAATATCAAAGCCGAACGTTCGCTTTACGTCTACGAGTATCTCACTTGCACATAATATGTACTCTTCCCAACCTGAGCAGCTAAATCAGCCAACATGCAAACGCCAGGAGAGCGACACAAGTGCATTGCGGATACTCCTGCTCTAGCTAGCTGGCTGGCATTAGAGATTAAGTCAGACCGTCGCTCTTTGTCTCGCAAGCAATGCGTTGTCGTCGTCCTCGAAACTCGCGATGGGTCGACGGGCAAGGACGAAGGAGGTCGCTTCGACGGGATCAAGGCAGTCAATCGCGCACGGGCGAGTTTCCACGCTCGAAAAAAACACGCCGGAACGTTGAAGGGCAAATTTTCCCAATCTCTTGTTCCAACCACGATGTTGTTCGAATACGTTGAAGGCAGCAAATCTTCCATTGTAGCAACTAGCTAGCTAGCTAGCCAAGCAGACAAAACCATCTTTCAAGGATCTAAAGCATCTTTCGTTGAGCTGTTGGACATGGTGATGAGATCTTGTATCCGACTTGTCATTCGAGCTGCACCGCTTCTTGTACCGGGATTGGCATTGATGGCGTTGGTGCATCAAGACACTGCGTACAAGGCCATTGATGTTTCTAATATCCGCCACACCATACGGCAATTGGGCTTGGATGAGACAGCAAGAACAAAAGCAACTAAATCTAATTTCCACCCCTACCACGAACTGCAAGATTTGGTAGAAAGCATCGCAGCGGAGCCAGATCCAAGAGGAGAGCCAAGCAGAAAAGGTGGTCTTCGCCGTCACAATGCATACTCAGCCTACAGCAGAGCACAGGTAGTCAAGCAGGCCCCTTGGATGCCATCCCGCAAGATGTGCAAAGAAACATGTTGTGTAGAATCTGTGGCAATTTCATTGGAGCAAGATGAACATCAAATCATACAGACAAGGGATGGCATTGAGTTGGCTGATCTCATCTTGCCACATGGAGAATTAGAGCCAGAACATATGAAATACCATGGTCAAACATTGCATGCAGCCATGCTGCCCTGTCTAGTGCCAGGGACAATTATCACTTTGGAAAATCATCGGGAGCAAACAATCTACTTTTGGCACAAGCTTCGACAGCACATACAAGTGCCATTTATACTCTTTACAACAGGATCTGATGGAGACTCCCCTGAAGTCTATGATCATTACATTGCAGACCCTCTCTTGATCCAGTGGTATGGAACAAACCCAATCAACAGGTCACATCCTCTCTTCCAACAAAACCTTCATAAATTCCGATCACTTAACCTGGGCCTGTCGTATCAGCACCCACAAGAAAGGCATCTTCTACCGTATTTGCAGCTCAACAACTTCACTAATCCTTTCTTGGACAAGAGAAAATGGGATTTCTCCAGGGAGGAATTCAACTTTGAAACAGATGTGTTTGTTCATTTTGGACTTAATAGGCCCCACAGAAAGCAGCTTTGGAACCTGCTGTGCCCAAATACAACTACAACTGGAAGCTCTTGTAATGCTGACACCAATGGCCTTGAAGTTCACAAGTTGTATTCTGGCATGAGTCAGTATCGATTTGGCATCAGTCCAACAGGAGTGGGCTATGACTGCTATCGAACATATGAGATGCTTTTGCTGGGTGTCATCCCAATCGTGGAGAAAACTTGGACCAAAGACCTATTTGAGGGTCTGCCTGTGATTCAAATGGAAGACTTGGCCAGTGCATCCAGTAAGCAAGACTTTGTGGATGCCATTCAGAACTACATTGCAAGTGATTCATTTCAGAATGCAACCTTTGAGAGGGGTTGGGAACGTTTGTTTTTGAAATCCAGACGACAAGAATTGCTGCAGGTTAGTCAGAGAGAAAAAGAAGTGCTTGTTGACCAGCATGGCATGCAGTACTACCAAGCCTACCAATACACTGTGATTGGCAGCAATCACAGCCATCTTCAACCTGAAGATTGCAAATATGGATGTGAGGTCCATGATGATGATGCTATAAAGGATTGGTTTGAAAGCCCTCTTCCCACACTGACAGGGGACGAAATCAAGTGGCTGCAAGATTGGGAGAAGAAAAGTCAAATCCCACAATAATCAAAGGGTTCGTGCAGCGAATGGTATCCCAAGCTCTAGGCTGGTTTTGGCTTAACTACTGAGACGCAATGACTAACAGTACACAGCAAACTTGACTATTAATAGACTAATCCGTTACTATGCAACCGCAACAGCTGCTATGCGTTGGGCAGTGTCAATCACAACATCTGGGCGCGTTTCATGTCTGCTTGGTGGCTTTGAAGGTGGTGTATCCATCACAGCATCTTGCCGTACCTCACGTCTGCTAGGAGGTTTGCAAGGAGCCTTGTCCGAACAAACATCACGTCTGCTGGGCGGCAAAGGGGGGGCAGCAACAGCGTCCTTTTGGTGGCCGGAGCCGCAGCTCTCCCATCTGCTATTGTTTGACAACGTTCTGTTTTCAGGGATGGGAGTCAATGCTGACAAATCATCGCACACAGAACCATCACCTGCGGATGAACCGACACAGCTGATAATTGGATAGTACTCAGAGCGAAGAACATCGTCCGCAGCTCCGACCTGAGGAAGATCATCGACCGTCAGCGTGGATTGGTGTTTTTGAAGCAGCTGGTTAACCTTTTCGTGAGCTCCCCTGCCAAGGCAACAAAACAAAGCAAACAACTGTCAGAAACACATCAGGTTCGACGAGTGGTCGGATGCCAGTTGTGGAACGTACCATTCTCTGTAGAAGGAACATGCATGCACTAAGTAGCCCTTTGCTGTATGAGGCCGCTTCTGTCGCAGAAAGTACTCCCCGGCCAGTTCGCTGGCCAACGCTTGATCATTCACACATTTGCTTTCCCTGGCAGACGTAATGGCTTGATCATACATCTGCTGAACCAGACTTTGTTTCTGAGGCTTGCTGATACTCATGCACTCGGCTTTCAGTATGGAGTGCCAGGTACCAAGCTTGTTGCATCCCTTCTCCAATAGTTTTTTCATTTCTTTGGTGTACTTGTGCGCCAGATTCTTGTGCTTGGATGCCCGAGATTTATGGGCCAAGTTCGCATAGAGTAGCGCCGAAAAGAAGGAACCCAACGAGCCAAAGAAGAAGGTTTGGTCGGGACCAAGGTTGTGATAAACCTTACACAATTTCTCCGCGAGATCCAAGTTACCCAGGTAGAACGCAAGGATCATGCGATCCAAGTAGGCCCAAGTCAAGGTGAATTTGTTGGAACTGTCCGGTTTTAGCTCCTCGATCGCCTCCAATTTACCCCAACCATTCAGGAAGACGTTGGCGCGCCTGTGAACGTCACCAGGACGACGGCCCGTCATGAAGAACAGTAATGTCCCGAAGGGATTGAGGACTTTCTTCAAGGCTTCCAGGTTGTATTGGTCAACTTGCTGTTTGAGATTGTGGAATCGCTCTGATATCCTGTCCAGAGACCTACCAGCCAGAAAAGACGCTAACAAAGCATCTAGCTCGCTTGCAAAACCATAATCATAGCAGCCAGAAGTCATGCCAAGTTCGTATCCCCGCTCATATGTTTCAATCACATTGTCATATGGTTCTGTCCACAGCTCGATCAAAGAACCAAGAAGGTAGAGAGTCTTGCATTCGTGTTCATTATAGCCAGGAATCCTTGCAATCTGTTTCGCTAACCGCCCCATCCGCCTACCCGTGTTGGGGTGCCCCATTCCTTGCAGCAGTGCGCACCCGTAACCTGCAAACAACAAGGGAGCTTGCGAACTCAATCCAACCTTTAGAGTGCGTTTGACTTGTCTGAGCGTAACGGCAATCATCAAGAGCGGTTTCCCAACCAAGAAGCTACGCATACAAGTATTGCCGAGAGCCTCCGTGATGGCCAGCTCACGTGGATCATCCATTTTGGGGAGTGCCAGGATTTCCTCATCGGATGTATTGTTGATGAGCTTCTTCACCGTGAAAAAGTCCCCAATCCCCATGAACGTCGACGGTACAGAATCCAGCTCTGCCAAAGCATCCATGTTGAGTGCCAATGCTTCATCGTGACGATCTTTTTGTCCCATTGCCGCTTCCATAGAACTGTACGTCGGTATCTTCTCGAGGACTGTCTTGGCATTCTTGAGAACGACGCGTCCCAGTGCGAGTCCCTTTTCCACGTTCCCCGCCAGCAATTCCATTTCCGCCGCCGATTTGTACAGCTGTAACGTGAGGTTGTAGTGAGCTGCCCAAAGATCCACCACGCCCTGAATCGTTAAAAGGGCATTCAGCCCGTGGTCAAAATACAGCGCGGCGTCTTCAAAGGCACTCATGGCTTTGGCCCTGGAACCACAGTCGAGGTAGAGTTGAGCCAGCTCTACGGGATCGACCAGGTTGGTCGTCGCACCAAGGCAACTCCAATGTCTGGCGGCCACAAACAATAGCGTGCTCTGATTGTTGTTGTTTGCTGTCGTCGTTGATGACGACAGGGACTGCTCGCGTAGGAAATGCCCCATGCGATATAGTAATTGGTCTCGTTCCGGTCCGGCCGGTATCATGTTGTACGCTGCTTCCCGGACGCCGTCGTGCACAAACGTGTAGGTGGAGGATCCCATGGCGTTGTACAGTAGTCCCTCCAAGACTGCCACATCGAGGGTCTTGATCACATCGGCTTGTGACAACGACACGGTTGGTCGTGTGGTCGATGATTCTACCTCGTCGTTGTTGCCGTCTTCGTGATAGCGACTGTTGCTGTTGTCCCATTGTTCTTGTGACGCAACCTGTTCGTGCAGAGCATGCAACGTGGGTACATCAAAGTTGGTTCCCAAGTACGATGCCAGAATGACAGCCTGTTTGACTTGCGGATTGGGCAGGTGTTGTATCTTGTCTGCAATAGAATCGACCATGGTACGCGTTCGACTCTGTTCGACAAACTGGACAATGTCCTTGTCGTCCCAGGAATTGCAAGTGGTGGTCGAAAGGACACTGCTTTCGGCCGAAGAACTACAACTAAACTGTCTCTGTTGTCGACCTTTTCGTTCCTGTCGTGTCCGGAGGACTCCCTGTCGTTGCAGTTCTTCTACCAAATGCAGAGTAAAGAGAAAGTTTCCGTGTGTCTTTTCATAAATGGCCGAGGTCAACATGTTGCATTCTAGGGAATTGCATTTGAGTTCTCGACTGAGCCATTCGGTGATTTCTTCTCGCGTGTGATTCTGTAGCGTAATGGACCGAAAGAGGTTTTGCTGTTGTAGCTTGTCGAGACGAGATCCCTCCCTGTCGGTCTCGGTGGTCCGATAGGTTCCAATGAGAAAGAAGGGGCACTTTTGCAACGAAGGTGCCGACAGCAAGTACGTCAAGAGTTCGAGAGACGCCGCGTCGGCCCAATTCAAGTCATCGAGTATGAGCAAAAGAGGTCTCGAGTGCGCGGCAGTTGTCTTGGTCAAGGCATGAAAGAACTTGCCAAAGACATAGTGCAGTTGGTTGGACTTGAAGGCATTGTTATTGTTGTTGCTGCTAGTGTTGTTGCTAGTGTTGTTGTTGTTGTTGTTGTTGTTGTTGCTTTCTGGTGCTCTATCACTGTTGTCGTCTTTTTGCGCGCTTGCGACTTGACGACGAGACGATCGTCTCTTGGGTCGCTGTGGTGCCTCCGCTGAAGGAACCGTGGGCTCGGCCAGTCTGTAGCGTCGATGCAGATTGAACCAAGTGCTGAGCGCCGGAATGATGTCCTTCAAGACATTGAGACCGGTTTCCCCTCCAATCTCTTTCAGAATCATGTCTTTCCACTGATCATCGGTGGCGGAATCGGTATGACTCGATGTACTCGACTCTTCGTGGCTGCTGCTAGTGCTGCCGTTGGTACATGTACCAGTATTGGAAGTCGTCATCATTTGTGGATCACTGAAAAAGTTTCCAAATGCTTGTTCCAAGGCCGAAAAGGGTTCTTGTCGCAGCATTTCATCGTACTTGCCCTGCAGTACCAATGGCGCCAAACCACTCTTCTCATCGCATGCATCAGCAGCAGTGAGCTGCTTGACCAACTGCTGTACCAACGCCGTCTTGCCCGTTCCAGAGACTCCCTTGATCACCACGGCTCGTTGACACGAACAAGAGGTCCTCGTAGGACACACGACCGATGCTCTGTACAGCTTTTTGAGTTCCTCCAGTTCCTGCTTGCGGCCATAAAAGGGACGGCGGTCCATCATCAGCCCCAGCTTGACGCCCACACGACTACCACTGGGTTTCGCGTCTGGAGTCAGATCTCCATTGCCGTTGTGCGGCTTGATGCCTCTAGCATCGATGACTTGCTCCTCCATGGCTAGAATCTCATCGTCAAAAGGGCTGCTGCTCGTTACAGTTGAAGTCGAGGAAGGTTCAGGAGATTGCATGGTGGCGCTACTGTATGAACTAATACTCAACTTGATAAAAGCTGCTTTCGTTTGTGAACCTCTCGTTTGAGAAGCGAACGACAATGGTGGTCGTATTACGTGTACTGTGCGGGTGTGGTATGCAAGGCTGGTGGTGGTGCTGGATAGTGGATAGAGCAGCGACGTTGGAAACTGGAACTTTTTCAAGAGCCTTTCTACTCTTGTAAGCAGGGTTTATTTGTGCGCTGGCTGCAGAATGGGATATAAGCAAAGCCCTGTGTACCGGTAACCATGAACCCTGAACTATTTAAAGTCTCGTCTAAGGACCTTTTGAGCTTTCCAAACAGAACCGATGTTGCTTTAAATACAGTACCTGCAACTCTTAAAGTCTTGGTTTCTTTATATCCTTCATTGCCCCAAGAGCGAACTGCAGAACACATTCCAGATACGAACAGATGGCTTCTCTTGCACATCCAGCGAATTATTTAGGGAATTGCCACACTTACATGTACTGGAGTACCAGGTACCAGGTACCGTACGGTACGCAGTTCACAATACCAAGGAGCTGTGCAAGGTGCAAGGTTGGGAACAACAGTCCATGCTGGAGACTGCTCCGGGATGGCTACGGTGTACTAGCTAGTATCATACCCAAAAATGGCCTGGTCAGAGCAATCATCCGAGCTTTATTAAAAAATTAAATATTATGCACCAGCACTGAAAGTGCCATTGGTAGTGAGCTCTCCAATCTCCAAACAGCTCTCCAGGCTTCTGGCATGTACTGTACCGAACCATTCCGAGACATTTATTTTGGACTGGCACTGAAAAGCTGAATTTGGCTGTCCGATGACTGTCTGTCACTCAATTCGCATCGGCCACTTCGGAAAATTGCGAAGATTTGCGTCTTGACACCTTTATCAGTCCTGAAAGTTCTCCCCTCAAACGCAGAGAGCAACAATGGCAAGGAACCTCGCGAGAAAGTATGTGTTGTTGCGTTTCTTCTAGCTATGCATAGATCTACCAGCTCTAGACGGCCATAGTCTGGCGTAAGAATCACTCTAACCGTTTGTTCTTATTCCCTCTTGTTGTAAGACGCCTCCGAGCAGCAGCAACGGCATCCAAACAAGAATCGTCATCATGGCTGCTGTTTACGCAAGTGATTGTTCGGTTTCTGGCCGTCTTGTTGCCAGCCTTGACAACAATAAAGTTGTTACAACAAGCAAGCAGTAGTACCACTGAGCTTGTGGCAATGATGCAGAGTGCCCTGCCACAGTCTTTTGAGTCGTTTCCGGATGTTGGTTTACCATTCCAAACAGAGGAAGCAAAGCCTCAGTACAAATACCAAAAATATGTGGAACTGCAGGATGAAATTGAAAAAGCAGCCAAAGAAAATCCTCTGCCAGAGTATGGTGGCAGGGAAGAGACTAGCTGGAGTGCATTCCATCGAGCGGCAGTTGTGGAGCGAGCACCATGGTTGCCACAACGCAAGATGTGCAAAGAAACATGCTGCGTAGAGACAGTGGCAATTTCACTGGACCAGGATGAACATCAACTCATCAACACTCGAGATGGCATTGACTTGGCAGATCTAGTGCTGCCATATGGCAGAAAACCAGCCAACGAGATATTCCACATGGATTACTTTGCCAAAACTTTGGACAAGGCCATGATTCCCTGCATTGTACCTGGAACCATTATAGGGATTGAAAATCACAGAGATCTGTCTATTGGCTTCTTTCATGAATATCGGCCAAAGATCAAGGTTCCCTACATTATATCCACCACTGGCTCAGATGGCGACTCGCCAGAAGCGTATGAGCACTACATTTCGGATCCACTCTTGATCAAGTGGTATGGTACCAATCCACGCTACAAAGACCATCCAGTATTTCAGAAACATGCACACACCAAATTTGAACCTTGGAACTTGGGACTGTCGATTTCGCACCCGCAAGAACGCAATCTACTTCCCTACATGAAGCTGAACCAATTCATGAACCCTTTTCTGGACAAGTCCAAGTGGGACCTGTCCAACAACAATAAGCTGGACTTTGCAAAAGATGTCTTTGTTCACTTTAGGCGTCGAGAAATACATCGCAAGAAATTGTGGAACACGCTCTGCACCTCAAATGTCACGGAAGGTGTTTCGTGCAATCCAGATATCAACGTACCAACCCACAAAACTTATTCCGAGATGAGCCAGTTCCGCTTTGGCATTAGTCCTCCAGGGAATGGATATGACTGTTACAGAACATATGAGATGCTCCTGCTTGGTGTCATTCCAATCGTGGAGGAACGAGATATCCTCAGTCAAAAATTGTTTGAGGGAATGCCAGTAATTCTCATGCCCAAGTTGACACATGCCACCAGTCAGCAAGAATTTGTGGATGCCATTGAGAGCTACATTGCAAGTCCCAATTTTCAGAATGCCAATTTCACAAAAGGCTGGGGTCGTCTTTTTCTCAAACACAAGCGACAGCAAATGCTCAAGGATAGCATGCGCGACAGGGAAATTGTGGAAGATGAGAGGGGCAGGAAGTACTACCAAGCATACCGATACTCAGTGGTTGGGCCTTCCAAGAATATTAGGGACCAGGAGCAACTAGATGCACGGATAGCAGAGTGGTATGATGACCCCCAGCCAAAATTTGAACCCGGCGAAGAAGATTGGTTAGCACGGTGGAAAGACAGAGCCATGTTCAAGAGTCACTGATCACTTTGCTGCGTGCGAAGATCAACGGGCGTCGAAAATGTTTGCTAGCAGAGAAAGCCTCTCTGGAACCAAGCCTGGGTCCAGTCATCGGCAATGTATGAATACTGAATATGTACGGTAAGCTTCATTTTCACACCTGTAGCGTGTACTGGTAGCGTTTGAGTGACGGAGCATCAACCCCGTGTGCAGTTCCATTTAGAGTGGATCGGTCTCGAGTCTCGAGGCTGAGCGAATACAAGTAGTATCGCTGCCTGGCCTTGGTCCTTTCGGATTCCTGACAAATGGTTCTCAACTTCAAAGTTACTTGAGAATACCGGTAATAGTACAGTAGCTACCGGTACAATGTAGATGATAGCGAAGATGTTACTACGTCGCTCTCAAGTCTGTTCTGGAGGTACCACCCTGTCCAAGCTGATGAGTTTGTTCTGGAAACATTGGTTTTCGCTGGTCAGTTGCGGCCAACGTTCCCTGTCGCTCAGGTGCCATATCTCTAGGTCAAAATCAAAGCCAACCTACTCACAACTAAGTACTCTCTGACCAGCTTCCAGCCAGCCAGTGACGACGGCTGAGTCACCCAGCATAAAACGCTGCGACCACACTAAAACAGACGTGATCACCGTGGGAGTGGAGTCCTTCCTCAGCCTGTCATTGCTGTAGTGCCTCGAGAGAGTGTACGAAGGACAAGTTGCGAGGAGGAGCAAGTCGCGGGCAGCCAACCTTTTGTACCTACAGTAGCATTAGATTGATACGGGAGCTTGCCACCCAATGACCAAGGCTGTTATTAGAAAACAAGAGAAGTGGGAGTCGATTCACTAAAGTAATGGTACCGGTGGTACTGGTACGTCGAGAAAGAGCAGCACGGAGAAGTGAGGAGGAGCCCCGAGCAGCGCATCGGCTTGATAGGTAGCAACTTTTGACAGCAAAGCAGCATGCCTTCGAGACAACAGAAACGCCGACTTTGAGCATCTTTCCCATGCCCGGTAACAACTACTATGACGATACCCGTGCCATCCCCTTTTCCAGTGGAAACACACATCAATGCTCTTCGGTTTCCACTGGGTGTGGGAGTGGATGCCAGTTCCGCACCCACCATCTTTCTCGATCGATGACGCCTCAACATTCATACCAGTCAGGATGTACTAAATTTCTACAGTTAGATCTACTTCTCCATTTACGTACAGTGATTCAAGATCAGTCACAGATTACAAAAAAAGAAAACATGGTTCTTGTAAACATGTTACATCAGACAAGAGGATCTACTGTAGCAACCGACTGTACTCTTACTAGCTAGTACTCTGAGGAGAAGGTATCGTACTACTGGATGCTGTACCGGTACCAGCTGGCTAGTAGTACTTGTTGTACCACCTTGAGTACGATACATGTAGATGAGCTGGATGAACTTATTAAAGCTAAACACTGGCTGGAGCACCCTCGAGCTCAGATAAACAATGACCAACAGTTCAATTGTTCTACTGATACTCGAGTACATGTACTCGAGCTCAACAATATAATTTTGCTTTCAGTGGTGGTCGCAGTTATGATGCATAGTGTCGAAGTGAAATAACGAACGAAGACAGGTAAGCCTAACTTCACACTTTAGAAGTCTGTCTCGAAGACTTAGAGTCTACTTTCTCGAGTTTCTTACTGAGCCGTTTGGAGTTTGGAGTGCGTCTCTAGCTGGCTACTACCAGGTAGTAGTGTGGCGTTTTTACGCGTCATTCGAGGATTCGAGGCCAAAAGAAAGCTTGAGGCCATTGTAGGTGACCAAGGTAAACTGGCAGCTACGTGCAAGGACATGGTATTGTCAAAAAGATATAAAGCTTGCCTGAAACCTTTGGCTATCATAATTAATGTCGAAATAAAGGAAAGTCATGAGTTAAACAACTTTAGTCTCAGCAGGACTGTTCTGTGGCAATTGGACAAAATCAGAGAAGTGCGAGTTATGTGTTTGAATGTTGGGGGAAAGGCAGTTCATTAAGCTCTGTGCAATGTTCGACACCATGACTAATCGCTTGTAATATGCTTGATCGACGTTGAGTTCTCTTTGTGCAAATTCACGAATAGTGGCCAAATTGGTATGGAATGAAGTATCTTCAAAACAGTTTCATAATAAAGGGAGGTGAAACAGTGCTCTCTACGAAACAGTGTTGCGACTATGAAGTGGATATATTATCTGAACGGTGTTATTATATACCCACTTTGCTTTATACCAACGACGACTGAGCAAGGGACTGCCAGTTCACAGTTGAATCTCAGCTCGTGGTTGGTTTAGGATGTGCTGTCCCTTTGGCACATCACCGAGAGAGAATCTGTTAACACATCACGGCTCTCGAAACACAGGTTGTACCGCAAGAAATGCCACCACAACAACTGGTAAAGACCGGATCACCACTCAACTCGCTCAGCTCACAATTCCAAATTCGAAGAGATACCCAAAGGATAAGGAAGATACCTCATCCAATTCCTCCTCATTATTTTAGTAACTAATAGCAGCAATATGACACAAAGAATGAGTATTGTCGGGCACGAGTCTGTGAAAGTGGTGGATGACGAGAACAGAAGACAAAAGCACAAGCTCAAGAAGCTCAAAGTGCAACCATCCGATAGTTTCCTGGACAACAACAGTGGTTTCATCCCACCATCCAAGCTGGCCAAGATGAACAAGACGAAGCAGGGCCAGAAACTTCACAGCTCGGACTCGTCGATTGTCTCCAGCACCCGATCACAACGAACAACCGCCACCCGAACAGGGTCCGGCAGCAGCAGCAACAGCAGCAGTATGAGAAGCAGCACGGGCAGTTACAAGATGCCGGTGCGCCACCACTGCAAACACGGCCATGATGACTGCGGCCGATGCCGTCGTACGTGTGAAGATGAAGTGGCACCTCGACGACCCAGAAGAGTGATTGGAGTCAAGCCACCACGATGTGACACGGCAGGAGATGGTCTCTTTCGCAGCAAATCTGGAGGCAAAATGTTGGGTCGCTCCTATACTCGATGAGGAGTCTTCTTCTTTTTGCAACGCAGCACGCGCTTATACCTACTATACCTACCTACCTACCTACGACACCATCACCACCACAACGTGAGAACGGAACCACCCAAGTAGCCAGTCACTCATCCACCAGAGAATGACGGACTGACTGAATAAACGAAACGATTTTGTATGAACAGGAATACATGAGATTTGGTTTGGCAGCGAGCCAGCAACTTTTTGACACTGGATCCATCTATCTGCCCTTTAAAAGGGACAACATCAGCTGGATGGATCGGAACTAAAGAAATCAGTGCGGGTTGCTCGCTCCAGCCAAACCAAGGCAAACCAAAGAAACGCTAGATTTTTGAAGCAATAAATAATGATACCAATAGCAGAAACTTACTTTTATCACACACAAGAAGTCGCACTAATAATAAGATAGCTACGGTAGCTAGATTGCCTCGTTTGGCACATATCGTATGACCAACTGACTAACATCAAGTGGTGCGGATGGGCTCAAGAGATGGCTTGGGAGAGAGCCAGGTACAGCTACTGGAGCAGGTCTCAGCGTGTGGCTTCGGTTGGTTCTGGTGTGGATCCTGAAGTGCTTCCTGATCTTGTGGTTGACCTGGGGCAGGATCAGGCCCTGGTCCAGGAATGAGTCGAGTCCTGGAGTTGCGTCTGGTGATGGAATTGTCTTTGGCTCGTGCTGGGCCTCTATCCAGAGCTGGTCCGACTGTTCTGTTTTTGTGACCACTCCGGTGGTCAGCATCAGCGTAACAAAAGCTCTCTACTAGGCTAGCAGCTTCCAATACTTGCTGGGATACCGGCATGGCCGCTGCGCTTCAGCAAAGTCTTCGTATACGTACACTTTCATAGATTTGCAGTGCCAAGGCATGGCCGACGCATGCTTCCATTACCAATGGGCCGGGTGGGTCCTACGTCTACGTATCGCGCGTGAGCTGACCACGAGGGCGACCACAGCCACCTGGCAAGCCTGTTTTGTAACCAACCTTGTTGACCCGCGGATACGTCGGTAGACTACCTATGGTACGCTCGGTGAGTGTCGGCTACACAAGCAAACCATCCAACGACTAGTAGAACGAGTGCTGAAATGCAGGGAGCGGTGCACCAAAGTGCAAAAAGTTTGTGTCGAGCACATTTTTCAAAACAAAAAGACGACAAGTAAGGGGAGTGCAGGGTTGCTCGTCAGATACTTGGCTCACAACTGCGGCTCAAAACTATCGTATTTCCACACAACTGGAGACGCAACATAACAAGAAAGGGCAGATAGACCAACTTTTTGCTGATCCGGTTGCCCTTTGGGACTCTGCTTGCCAAGACAACAGCACGATGCTGCATGCCGAAGCAAGTGATAATTGTGCGAAATCACGCATGAAAATCTTCGCTCGCTGCTGCCGATTGTTCATCACATTGTTGACCAGCCACATTCAAACCACTTTCCCAGCCTGTTTCCGGCCACCTTGTAGCTCACTGAGAAGAGTTAGGTGAGTATGTTATCTCGTCTTTTTGGTTTTGAGATCCGTCGTTTTTCGAAGCCCGCATGGAAGAGATCGTCCGATCAAAAATGCCATCAAGAGCACAAGCAATCCCACCACTGGCCAAAAGGTTTCCGTCACAATCTCAAGTACTCTTGTTGCCCGTTTCAATGCTAGAGTGTTGGCAAGATGAGGATAATCTTCCTTTGGGCAATTCTCCTCCTTGATTCCTAGAAATTCACAGAGTGGGGGGTATCCGTCCTGGGGATGATGTACAAGGAGCTTTTCAGCAGGGACTTGTTGTTTGACAGTTTCAATCCATTGTGTATACGCAGATTCAAGTTTGTGTTCATAGTCATGCAGTGATTCCTTGGGAAAATCCATTTGCCCTATTTCCGCAATGCCACCCATTCGTTCCCACAGCCAAGGATCTAACACTTCAGCAAACTGCCTTGTATGATAGATCAATGAAAATGGTGGCTTGAAAAATGGACGTGGAAGAACTGCAAGTGTTTCCAATATGGATTTCTTCCAACCACTTGCATTGGAACGGACTGATAAAATGACTTTGCCATCTGTGAGCTCTAGGAACTCTGGGTAGAGCAGGCAACAAGGATAGTCGGTGGTGGCCCTGTATCCTTGATCAATCACAGATTGTGCTGCCTGCAAGGCCAATGTCTTGTTCTTTACTCCAGCTGCCCTTTCCGTTCTTGCAAGCTCAAACCAGGGTTCTGGAGAAACATAACGACCCATTATTTCGCTCATGTGGAATCGACTGTGGTAGCCAAGAGTTGCTAAAGCTGCCTGTAGGGAATGAGTCCCAGTGCGGCCAAGGCCAGAACCAACCACAAATGGTAGCTCTGGGGAGGCATCGGTTCTACTGCTGGTGCCGCTGCTATTTCGATGCCAATTCGGATTGCTGCTTCGTTTGGAGTGCTTGGTAATGAGGGCATAGTCAGCCACAGTCCTCACAATGCTGTCCATCCTGGCAGCAAGTTACCGTTTTTAGGAGGAAGATAAAGTTCGAAATTCCTGCCTCTTTCGGCAATAGTCAACATCCACAGCGCAGAAGACGAAGAACAAGCTCCCTACTACAGCTGCGGTACTGCAATACTATTAATAGTAGACTACACCTACATGTACGTGGACGGACGAAGCTGTTGTCTTCTGTTTCCCCATGACCGACTTGACTCGACTCCGACAAACCGAGGTCATTGTTCTGCATACCGTACCGTACAGTATAAGCCAGCTAGACTATTTCAATACTAGGCAGATTAAAAGTTTCGAGGCCTGTATCGCAGCATCGCAGCCAACACTGAGGGCGAATTGAATTACTAGTACCACCGCTATCTTGACTTGTGTCGATTCTGAATCATACTACGTATGCTATCGGCAGATCTGCAGGTTCTTTTGCGTGCCGGTAGGCTCAGTACATTTTCTACGGCAATTTTAGATTTACCTGTTTTGGGTCCAGTGTACAGACATGTGCTCTACATGTACTATTAGTAGCTAGCTAGCTAGCTAGCTAGCTGGAGAACAGACCAATAAAATAGCTTGGTCCACCATTCAACTTCTTTTTTTAATAATGACTCGACTCGACTCCAAGGGCAAGTCTGATTGGTACAGTCGTAACGATGTTAGTCCGGGAAGAATGCAGTTGGTCTACCGGTACGTGTACGTCGTGGTTCGATACTTGGATTGGTGAAGCACCGGGTGTGCTGGCAATACTCTGCAGCACCGTGTATGTAGACTATGTTCATACTACAAATTTGAGAAGAGTGTGTACACATACAGTACAACCTCATTAAAAACTTTAAAAGAAGTAGACTGACACTATCACTCCAAGGAGCTACCGGTACCAGGTACAGGGACGAATCGAATCATTAGCAAGAACCAAGAAACAAGAAACAATGCCTCAGAGGTACGAGAACGTTGAATTTTCCGAAGACGGTGCGGTTGGCAACTTGAAACTGGATCGGAAAGGTTTTGCTTTCTTACCCAATGGAGGAGATGAGACAGAGGATCTGCGAGAATGCAAGTGGGACAAAATTGTGGAATACGCCGCCTGTGGCAGTAGTGCAAGTTCAACAGAGCACAAGTTGCGCCTGGTTCTGCGCAAGGTATCCAAGAGCAAGGGCACCGAAAAGAAAAAAGAGATCCTTCTCGCCTTTGAGAGTCACGACGACTTGTACAAGGTCGAAAAAGACATTTGCGGCTACATGCGGCGCAACAGTATTCTGCAAGACGACTCGTTGTCGGGCAGTTTGCCGTTCCATCTGGATCGTCGATCCAGCCACAACAGCACCAGCCCGTTCGATCTGTCCTTTTCCTCGACGACATCGACCATACCGGTATCACCATCCGCATCCAGGAGAATGAGCAACGATTTCCTACGGTCGAGCTCTTCTTTGCCGCCGGTGTCACCCTTTTCGGATACTTCGTCCCATTCGGCGGCGCTTGACGACCAACCGCTGCCGGCGGCGGAAAAAGCACTCTACCAAAGCGTGACAGTCGGAGGAAAGGAGGGGAGTTTGGACATGTCACAAGACGGTCTTTTATTCTACAAAAAGGGCAAAACAAAAAGCAGGAACAAACCCAAACAGATTCCCTTCTCTGCAATTCAAAAGCTGCAAGTCAACACCACAGCGCCCAAGTTGAAACTTACCTTTAAAGATGAAGAGGATGCGGTTTTGTTCGCCTTTTCCGGACGAGAGGACATGGAGGAGGTGAAGAAAGAGATCGAGTCTCATATACACTTAGAATCGAAAAAGACGGATCCATTACGTCCTACTAGTATGGCGGATCCAAAGCAGAGCGACCCACCGCAACCTTCTACAAATGATGGTCAGATTCAAAAAGCAGATGACAAAGAATCCGCTATTGCACATGGTTTGGAGAGAGGGCAAGCATGGAGGTTGCAGAGGGAAGCGTCTATTGAAGAATCGAAAGATCTACAAGAGCGAACGGAGGATATTCGAAGTCGGCCTGAAATGTGGAGCATCACCTACGAGCAGCTCCTGCAATTGGCCGAGGATGTCAAATTGAAATTTGGTAAGTTCAAATACAAACGAGCCACCATGAGAGACGTGAACCGAAAGATCCTCGAGCCACATTGTATAAAGACGGGGACATCGTATGCCCTTAGTTTGAACCCGGAAGGGCTGTTGGTGGATGCCTTTATCACTCACGCCTGGTAAGTATGGTTAGCGATAAGTAGGCCCTCTCTGTGACCATTTATCTGCTCTAATATGCTTCTTTGTTCACGCACTTACATCCAGGGATGAAAAATTCGCTGACTTCGTGGAGGTAAGAGTGTTTTCTTGGTATCAGCAGAAAATATGCGCACTTTCTCACTTATTTATCCCTCTTCGTCCTCTCGGCAGTCTATTCGTCTCTGTTTCCATTCCACCCTAGTCCGGCCAACACTCTGGATATGTGCGTTCGCTTTAATGCAAGGTGATGCGCAGCTGATCGAAAAGCAACTTGGGACAGCTACTGAATCACTGGAGGATTCACCCTTTGTCCAGGCTCTTTCCAAGGCAAAGATGTTTGTAATTGTACGCAACTCCGCCATTGACCTCTACAGCCGTATTTGGTGCATCTGTGAGCTCCTGCATGGAAAAAAGCTTGGTTTGGTGCCCGGCAAAGCATTTGTGACAGGTCCGAATGATTTCTCGGACAACACAACCAGCTGCCTTGATGCAAAGGCATCTAACCCCAAAGACCGCGACAAAATCCTACGGGTGCTACTGACGGAGTTCGATCGCGAGGAGATTGACAGCTTTGTCCACCAGTTCCGAGCATTCAAGCCGGTTGACTCGAAGACGGATGATCGGTGTAAGATGATGTAGGCCTTTCTTTGGCCCGCGCTGCCGTGGAACTATTGGATACGATGATGCGAAATGTGTTCGTTGCCTTGGGTTTTGGACTCCCAAAAGTTTCCCCAGCTGAAAATGTCCTTGAATACTCAACGAGGGGGAAGCCATCAACTGGCTAAAAAGGTTGGAACAGTGCGTAGTATGTACAGTAGGATATCTAAGAATGTACATGTAGTTTGAGGTTTCCATTCCGTAACTGTTCACTGTACAACGTCCATACGGCAGAAGCGTAGCTGCGATTTTCATTGCAAATCATGTACTGCACATCCCTGCTGGAGTACCGTAGTTGGGCCCATACGGTATGTGGGCCCCACGAGTCAAGTCTCGGTTACTTGCAGCCGAGCGACTTATTGCGTTCCACGGGCTCCATCGGTACAACGTTTCCTGCGTGAGTGTTAGACCCACGTAGGCACGTAGGCCAAGCACCAGGACACAATCATGATAATGCCTTCTGCATACACAACATCCTCAATACCAGCATCTCCCATTCCGAACATGGCCAATGCCTCCTCACCGCTATTGGCAACAGGACCTGACCAATCCGAGGCGGTGGTAAAGTTCAAGCGTTCAAGCCTTGAAACTCGTTGACAACCAAGCCTTCCTAGCTAGCCCCATCGAATCAGGGAAATTTGTGGGATCCAACGAAAGAGGTATGGGGTGTTCTCGATGGATATGTGACTTGTGAGGGTTGAACATTCGATTCTAAGCTAACACTGCATGTACACGCACAAACTACAGCTGAGGAACGATCAATCAGACTTCATGCCTTTACTATTGCTTGCTCCGCCCTTTTTGCCCCCAATGGATTTTCGAATGAAAATTACTGGCAACAGCACCATTAATCCAACCACTGGAAAAAAGACTTCTGTTGTAACCTCAAAACTTCGAATCAAGAGTTGCATGGTATCAGTATCAGCAATATGGGGGTAATCTTCCTTTGGGCAATCCTCCTCCTTGATTCCTAGAAATTCACAGAGTGGGGGATATCCATCCTTGGGATGGTGGACCAGGAGCTTTTCTGGGGGGACCTGCGCTTTGACATTTTCAATCCATTGTGTGTAGGCAGATTCCAATTTTCCCTCATAATCATGCACTGATTCCTTTGGAACATCCATCTGTCCTAATTCAGCGATGCCACCAATTCGTTCATAAACCCAAGGATCCAAAACCCCAGCAAAGTTTCTGGTGAAAGAGTAAAAGGTGAATGGATGCTTGAAGAAGGAAAGGGGGAGACGCCCAACTGTATCAAGGACAGATTTCCTCCAGTCACTTGCACTCGAGCGGACAGTCAAAATAACTTTGCCATCTGTGAGCTCCAGGAACTCTGGGTAGAGCAAGCAGCAAGGAGCATCAGTGGTGGCCATGAACCCTTGATCAATCACAGATTGTGCTGTCACGAGGGCCAATGTTTTGTTCTTTGTGCCAGTTTCTCGTTCATTTAAAGCCAGCTCAACCCAGGGATCCATTGGAACTTGGTGTTCTAAGAGTTCACGCATGTGATATGGCTTTTTGTAACCAAGGGCCAGCAATGCTGCTTGTAGGGAATGAGTTCCAGTGCGACAAAGTCCAGCACCAATCACAAATGGAAGATCTTTGGATGCATCGCTTGAAACACTGCTGCCAAACTGATCATTGCCATTTGCTTGCTCCCACCAAGATGGGGCAAGCAAGAACTTCACCACAGAGCCGATCAATCTGTTCATAGTAAAGAACAAGTTGCTCGAACGAATGCCAATCCAGAAGAATGCGAATGTTTCTTCGCTCTGTATCAGCGGAGTTTTCGTGGTTTCTGGGTTGATGGTTTGCTCGGTCTTGATTTGGCCGGATGCCTTGACCCTTCTTGTGGTGCCGTTCGAGTTTGCTCTGTTCTCTACCGGTACCGGTACCTCGTACAGCTGTGGTACCGGTACACAGTACGGCGACATGGTGAACAGAGAACCCTTTGAAGAAGATAAAAAGGTGTTAAAATTAAATAGGAGAAGTTTTTGACAGCTAAACAGGCTTGGATTTGGGCTAAGGCGTGCTCTCAGGTTTGAAGCTCTGCCCCACATGGCCACGACCATGGCACGTGAGAAGGGAGTGGTGCAAGAATAACCCCCCGAACTCATTGGGAGACTTGAAGTTGCAAGTTGGTGGAGGCCCATTGGAGTCGAGTCGGGCAAACAAGGAGGCAAAGTCGTCGGGGTGTATCCATACTGTACAGCTGTTGCTTTGAACGACGGATGCATGATGTTTGCGCGGTTTTATGTATACCGGTAGAAGCCAAGCCACAGTTGAACCAGTACCTGAATGCTCCACGATTGCTGCTGCTCTAACGATAATATTCGCCATGCTTAGCTTTACTACACACTGCAACCACACGATCTTTCAATGGCCTGCCATCTTTTGCATCAGTTTAACCCCTTGACTCTCGTTGTTGTACCTAGACTAGGCCAGCCATCCGACAGTAATCATTTTCCCCTACGTAGTTGATTGGATGCTGCGAACGGACCAGGATGCCGTTCTTTTTGGCTCCGTTCGGATCTATCGACTGCATTGGGACCAGACTCGGGATTAGGGTGAATCTGACAGTTCACGTTCCTGAAAACCAGGAACAAAGCACCGGACATGAACTTTCTGTCCATTCGGGATCTCGACACAAGGCAGGATGGGGAGATGAGCCAGACTTTCCAGGCGTGGAATAATGGCTCCTTGACCTCGACGAGAATGCCGGCGAGAGAGGCCGGGCATGACTCCAGTGAAGACGACAGAAGTGTGGAAACCACAATTTTCGTCCTTGGTGAGCAAGAGGGTTCCGCTGTCTTCAGGGATCTCCTTGGTCGAGAAAAAATTGCAGGCGTCCTCCGTGATGTTCATTTGTCTCGGAAACGACACTTCCGTAGCGACTCGCAACGACGCTTCCGAGGGCTCGACCAACCAGACGGGAGTTCCGCTGTTGCTTCGGCTCTTGTGGCGAGACTTGCGTCCATTTTGGCACAACTGCTCTTGGAGGTGGCGTCGATTGGACGTGATTGCGACAATACCATTGTGCATTGACTAGTCTAAGGATCTAAGAGATGTAAAGTTTGTATTTTAAGCTGTATCCCGTCGCACTCCCTTACAGCTGAAATGAAGCTGGAGCAAGAAACGATAGGAGAGAGTCCCCAGCAAAGTGCTGAGGTAAATTACCATCCCATGAGGAGCTTCCGAATGACAAAGCAAACTGTGGAGCCGAAGACCCTTAGTGAAAATGTCGGCCGTTGTTCCAGAGTCGGAAATATACTTAGCCACGATGCCCTCGACTCCCCGATATTGGACCTGAAGAAGGGTACTTCAATGCCAAATACTTGTTGCGCGCAGACATTTTGGGAACATTACAAGAGACAGGCAACCTTGGTTTCTTCGACACACTGTAGAGCGCACAAGACTGTCAGTAATTACCGGCATATTCAGTTTGCTACCAATTTCTTTGAGCAAAGCTCGCATAGAAGCAGCTCCCTCATTGACATCTGAAGGCAACATACTAGCAGCGTGGAGCTCAAAGTAATATCATCTGTAGCTTGCTGGACCAAATAATAGGGCACCAAACAGAGTCAGGACAAATCCAGTGCGAGACTTACGGACACAGGATCCTGTTCATCCTCATATCCATACAATCCGGCGAAGTCAGCATCGACCCAACAGTCAAGTCCCTGACCAAGTTTAGGGCTAAAACAAATGCTTTGTCACTTGTGCCAATCAGATACCGAATGATACGTTTGATTGCTTGAGCATGGGAATGCTGGGATTGTGACTGAATCGTGCCACCTGGTGCACACTAAATTGATGTCTGGGCGAGTGTTCGACGCAATAAAGAAGCATCCCAACTGCAGCTGGATAGCTCCACTCTTCTTCAAATGGGGCCCCCATTTTGTCAGCTCCGAGAGGATCGGTGGCGGCAGAGGA